>JAKJJM010159541.1:0-12289 GCA_021901965.1 Pipa carvalhoi
TCTCCCCCTTTTTCCCCCCCCCCCCCCCCCCCCCCCTTCCAGTCAGACACACACTACTTTAAATTTCCCCTCCCCTCCTGTGATGTAATTACTTTCAGGCTCTGAATGGTTCTACCAACCCGGCATCAGTATCAAATGAAACCAACCATTCTCTATAGGTTGAGCTTTCCAATTAACTCTGTGGAGAGAGAGGAATAAAAAGTTGAGGTCTGCACACTTTAAGTATCCAGATAAGTCCCTAGCCTGTGTTTGAACACACTCCTAGAAATGAAGTAAAAAGATAGAAAACTTTCTTTCCTAAGTCATACCACAGCTATGGGTGATTTAACTCAAATGACAGAAATTTAGAACAACTGCACTGGGAACTTCAAAGAAAACAGATGTCATCATCACAATGGTAAGTGACAGACACTGTTTGTTGTTTACTTTTTGTGACTTGACTTTTGTCCTTAATTTAACTCCTTTGGTTTCCCCATGAATCTGTGACTGTACAGCCCAACCAGCCCCAGGGATGTCTATGTTCTGTCTCTACCTTTTGATTATTTTCAAAACATTAAAAGTAAATTTTCATTCAGTGAGGGTTATGTACTTGTCATGATATGGTTAATTCGTAAGTCCTTAGAAGTTAGAATCTATGCAGTAATGTTCCGCTAATTAACCCCTTTATCAGGCAAACAGGGTTGCACAAACATAGGTGCCTATTTGATTTTAAAGAAAGTAAAAAATCTTGTTACCCATTGATTGCTGTTTTTTTTAATTGTATTTAAGATAGTGAGAAAAGATTTATAACTATATAAACTAATATATATATTTTTTAAATATATAAGGGAATACTGTTTAATGTACTGTAGTAGAAGGGAATACTGTATTTTGTTTATTATTATTAGAAGAGTTGACTTTTATTTATAAAGTGCCATGCTTTATAAATAAAATTATACATACGTATATACATTTGTTCCACAGCATTGTACAATAGAGTACAATAGCAATAACAGGCAGGGCTACAGGGACTCTGTAGGTAAAGTTTATAGATAATGCTAAAGGAATACATTTTGTTTGAATATACAATGTTCCAGTCAATATAAAAGATTCTTTTAGGGGTATGCGGTCCAGCTTTGCAAATCACTGGTGGGATACTAAACTCTCTTATAAACTATAATAGCTAATGTAAGCCATACATTTGTCAGTGATTTATTGTAATGTCATAACTTCAATCATGACTCTCTATGTCTAAGAAATATAATTGAATGGATCTTTTGTGACAATGTTAGATTAAATCAGATTTAATAATGCAGCCCCATGCTATTATTGTGTATAAGCAACACATTGCGATATAAAAAGACAAAGTCAATTTACAAATGTTTAGTCAATTTGCTGTGTCAATCTGCAGAAGTGAAACAAATGCATTTGGAGATTTTTACTGTGCTTGTTCTAATCCTTTACTAGAAATGGCTTGCTCTGTAAACAAGGAGGAAAGAAACTAAGCTTGGTTACACTTTAAAGTAACATTTACATTTTTCTTTTATTATTTAAGTTTGTAGATCACCATCTGGCAATCCATGGAAATGACTGCAAATTTATAGGAGATACACAAAAGCAGTTGAGCATATTTGTACCTACATAAACATCTTGTAGCTCGTCCATCCAGATCAAATTGCTTGTTTAGGATTTTTAACAAACATGGTCTAATTTTTGACCCGCTATAAAATTTATGTAAGTCATCCTTTTATAAGTCTAAAGGTTTTAGGAAGGTCTACATGGGAAGTTTACACATTAACTTCAATAGCATAGTGTAAACGCAGCATTGCATCACAAGTGAGAAATACTACACAAGTGTTTGGAAGATCTGCAGAGTTAGATAAAATGCAAAATTTCACATGGGCTTGTTTAGAAAATCAGTCACAGCTAACGTGTGTATGTTTCAAAGCACTAATCGTATCATTACACCCTTTCGGTTACACCAGGGAACTTGTGTTTGCGCTGTTAGAAATCTGAGTATTTTTACACTAAATACTCTACCATCCATTTGCTTTGTAAAATAGTTTGAAAGAAAAAAACCCTTTACGAATTTCCAAAAATAAAAGGAAAAGGCAGCACAGAATATCTGCGGTGAAATTGAGTTTTTAAGTACAAATAGGATTATTTCACAGTCTGTGAAAGTTCCTAGTTTAAAAGAACACCTGCTTTGCTTTTATACATACATTTCAGGTATATTGTGTTATCATATTCCAGCTGTCCACTGGTTCTAGCTACACCTTTTGTAATGCTGAAATGAATATGCTTTAGACTATTACAAACGAACTGTATTAAGTGTCAAATATTTTTGACTCTCCCCGTTCTGGTCTCTTAACATTTAAAGCAACACACTGCAAATACAGAAACCTTACAAACGTACTGTTCTATGACTTGTGACCAGTAGTGAGGGCATAAACAACACTATTCTTGTTTACATAACAATGAATGGGCCAGTTACAACTTACAATAGACTCCTTCACATTTTACTAATAATTATTTCCTGCTGATTAACCTCCAGTCGACATATTTTCACCATGATTCAATCCAAAGTGATCCTATTGATTACATTTTCTATTTTTGCTAATTTAGCCATTATTAATATATGTCAAAAAGCTGGGACTGCATTTTTGTGAAGTCGAAACTTTTTTAAATCAGAAGGGGTAAAATAAATCTATAAAAAAAGCAATGTTAAACTAATTAAATAGACCTGCACCCTACAGTGTTGAAAAAGCTGGCTATTAGGGCTATGACTTTTTCCACCTAGAGTAGAAATAATTTACTCTTCTTACAGTGCACTTTAATATACTTGTCTAAATACAATTTGCTAATTATGTCTTGTATATGAAATTTCTGTACCTTGGCAAAACTAAGCATATTTTAATATGAAATGTTCAGTTTTTCAAAAACCATAGAAAGTAGCCTTTTTTTTTTACATTTTGTCCAGCCTGCGCCCCGCCCATATCTATTTGTGAACTACAACTAACAAGCATCCACTGCATCCTTGAGTAGTTTAGAATTATTGGTGGTTGTAGTTCATCAGATATTAATGGGCTAAACAAAGTAGATATATTTATCTTCGCCCTCTCTTTCTCTATGTAGAGGGGGATGTATCAAGGGGGAAATTTCAGTTTTGCCCTTTAAAAAAAAAGCATTACAATATTATATTTTTCATTGATTGTTTCAGCATGTGTTTTTATACATAGTATTTTTATACATAGGATATCTTTTTTTTAATGCAGGTCTATATTGGGGGAACAGTTTTTTTGTCCAAATTAAAGTGATATAGAAAAATCTTGCTCTGAAAATCATGCAGGTAATAAAAATTTATAATCATAAAATATGCCAAAAAGCATTTCACCCTTTCAGAAATTTTTGCTATATCCAATACAGCCCGAATTAGTTATCTTTTACTTTTAATGCAGGCAATCCATTACACAGAATTCGTTTCCTTACAAAATGTCTATGCAGCTACAAAAAGAAACATATTTTTTTTCAACTGAAGCAAACTTTTTCATAATATCCAAACTATATTCTGCGTGAGCATCTTTTTTATTGTAATACTCCTCAGATTAGTTGTATTACAGATGCAGACTTTAATTGTTCAAAAGCAAATATAAATTACATTGGAAAATGGCATTGTCTTCTGATATCGAAGGCTCTAGAAAGTAGAATTATAATGTGTAAGTAGGCTTCTGAAGGTGAGCTGTGAGTCTGTGTTGAGGGGATAGGAAGTACACTCACTTAAAGCATGATTTCACAGTAGTTTAACCAGGACAATGTTGTGTAACTTGGTAACACTGGAGAGATCTCAGAAATGGTCCCTTTTTCAGCATCTAAATGCATCCTGCGTGTCCTCACATTAGCCTACTCCCTGAGAAAGTGTACTATAAGAGGGATCAGCAGTTCAGAATTCAAAGGGTTCCACCTCCTTAAAACTTGGCAACATTTCTAAATCTCTAACATCCAATTTTCTAACACAGGCCTTGACTCTTTTCAAATGGGAAGAGAATGACAGTTATACAAGTACATCGGGCTCCTTTACTAAGACCAACATTAATTCCTCAATCCCTAAAGTGGCTGGGAGTCCTGTAAATGCAATTTAGGGGAGTTGTTACTAGTGAGGTGGGTCAGTGTTTCCAAAAGTCTCTATTATGTTTAAATTGGACTGTCACATGCCTTTGCCCTGATGCAGTAAAAAAAACCAGATACAAATGTATCTAAAACACACTTAATCAACACTCATGTTTAATGTTGTAATCTAATTAGAAAGGAATGTTTCAAAGATTCAATTCGTAGACATTACTAATTTTATTATTTGAACTGAAAAAAAATAGACCAGAAATGAAACCAGTGTTATTGATTTAATAATAAACAGCTTCTAACTATTTGTATTAATACAAAAATATTAATAGGAAAAATTACAAAAATACTATTTGGATTCCAATTGCTCCTGTTCAGTAAAGAGTAAAATCCATAGGCTCAGAGCAATTATCTTTTCAAGCAAGAGGAATTCTATTCAGAATGATAAAAAAAAAGGATAATCTTATAGATGATGGGTTTTAAGGGCAAGTGTTAACTGGATATCTTGAAGTTATTTTCTTCACACATTCATTACAAAATTAATAATAGGGTTTCAGTGGTTTTAAAGGTGGGACAAATTGACTGGTTGCCTAAGAATGATGGGATATTTGCAGACTTGTACATGGTGAGATTTGCAGTTCCACAACAGCAGAAGGACTGCAGGGTTAATGTCCGTATCTTTTAAACTTTTCACTTAAGATTCTAAATTAATGTTGCCCTTGAACATCTCTTCAATGAATGATGTATTATAGAACTTTACAAAGCAAGTGGTTGACTCTGAGGACAACGTTTATTTTAAAGGATGAAGATTCATTTTTCCATGACTCCCTATTTCTCCTTTGATTTGGCTATGAATTAAGCCTTTCTCACATACCATTGGATAGTAATAATACAAAACTACATTTTTTTAGTGAGATTTTTTTTACAGTGCATTATATTTTGGTGGATAATATATGCCTAAGCAATATGGCCAATCAGAGCGGTGACTTTTTATTGGGGCTTCAGGAGTTTTTATTTTTAACTTTAGTAGATATGAAAAGACAATCTATTTTTTGTATTATTAATTTATTCATTGTATATCCCTCCTACTTATGGGGGTACTTAATAAACAGTGAAAAGTCTGCCTTAAGGCAATGAATCAAACAATCTGTAAAAAAATATTCTGGGCAAAACAAAATCATTTTTTCCCCATTTCCACAACATAATTTTAAGTCTTCCACACCAAAACTGCCCCTTTGCAGTAAGGGTTCATGCTAGGTCAGACGTAGAACAGTTTTTGGCAAATTTAATTGATTTTGATTGTATTAGATATCAGCATATATAAACTGGAAATGTCAAAAAGCAACAAAGTAGGGAAAAAAATTATTTTTATCACTTTTCGACCATTTCCACCATAATTATGCCCAAGTAAATTAGCTGTGTTTTAGTAAATCTATGTATGTATAATTTTATTTCTAAAGTGCCACAAATTTACACAGCGCTGTACAATTCAGCAATACAAATATAATACAGACATGGGAAAAGTGCATTAAATAATACAAATATATAGTATCACAAGGATATTTCACTTTAAGTGCTAGGTTGTGGTTGACATAAGAGGTTGGAGGTCCCTGCCCCCTAGAGCTTACAGTCTAAATTAATCTAAACTGGTTTTGCACCTCTTTAATCACAGATCTATTTAAAAACCCTTGTTGTCCCTGTATACTACAAAACGGTCAAATCTGAAAAATGTACCCCCAGCGCATGTACATACTGTATGTATGTATATACATGATCAGAGTGTCACATGGTACATTTTACACCTTATTCATTCTATTTTTTAGATGCCTATCATTATCAGATTTCTGTCCAACACATGCAGTTTGTTTTGTAGATGGTTCATTTAATCATGCACTGAGAAGATAAACTTAGTGGACCTCGGGAAAGAAACTATCACAAAATTGTCTTCTTTGTTTAATATTGCCACTAATACCTCACCTATCCACTAAGTGGATGCAATCGTAAATTTGATGATTTTAAGGAAATAAACATAGTTTGCCAAATTAAATACACATTATTTTTTAATGTAGTCTAACTTTTTTTTTTAAATGATTTTATCATTTTTGGCAAACTATGTTGTAGACTCTGAGGATGATACACTGTATAAGGTAACGTTACAATGAAGATTCACAGTGTTCAAAAATCATCAAAGAGCATTAATGAGAAACAATGTAGAGAAAATGGCATATAGAGAAAATTACGTTTTTGACCTTCTTGCCTGTTTTTTTGTCCAAAATAGCCAAAAATGGGCGAAAATAGGGGCGAAAAGGTCGACAATGTCATTTTCTAACTTTTTGT
The DNA here is from genome assembly GCA_021901965.1 of Pipa carvalhoi. Lineage (NCBI taxonomy): Eukaryota > Metazoa > Chordata > Amphibia > Anura > Pipidae > Pipa > Pipa carvalhoi. The sequence continues at coordinate 6,433 of JAKJJM010159541.1, forward strand.
CCGTTTTCACGCGAAAAATGTCCAAAAAAACGAGCGAAAAAGTAAAAAAAAATGTTTTTGACTTTAGTCAATTTCGAGGTTGAATCTATCTAAACAGAATGGAAAATGAATTATTTTCCACTTTATGTATTACAATCCAATTGGTTGCAAAAGGTTTGATTAACTTATAATCCAAAAGCTTTTCTGAGGCAAGTGCATTTAGAAATCCGATGTGTTTATTTTGATTAGGACTTGGTGAGTGGCACTTGCTTGTTTCCATGGACTTTGAATTCACAAGTTTACTAGCATTGGAGCATGCAAATATGGAGTGCATGCAAAGTAAAATCAAATATTGAAATACAGAGTTGGCTGGCAAAAACTTGGTATTTTATACTTATAATTTGTAACTAAAAACACAGTTCACACATGCAATTTAAGTTGATTAACTTGAATTATAACAAAATTTAATAAAGGCTTTGTTTAGTCAAAGCTAAACCCTAGATTAAGATGAAAGTGGTTCAGGATATGCATCCATTAATTTCACTTTAGTATGTTGGGAACTAAATCATTCTTTTGCGGGAAAATTAAGACCCCAAGTCATTAAACTTCAGAAAAACTAAGCTGCCATGTGTAAAAGGAAAAATAGTTATTGAAGTTTGATAATGGGATGTTAGTAAACAGGTCCCACATCAGTAAAAGTATATCTTATTAACTGGGCTCCATAATTGTGTAGTCATTTTTTTAAAAGTTCTTGTAGTAACTACGTTAATTTCCAGTACTATAGTTCCTCATAAATTTCTCATATTAATTCATATAAATTTATACATTTGCAGAAAAAAAGTATGATATTTTCTTGGGAAAATGACCCTATGGGGCAAATTTATCAAGAGTACAAAATCTTTTAAAACCTTTCTCCCCTGTAATTTTTAATTTTTTTGTTTTGATCAAATTGCCTAGTTATCACCAATTCTTTGCCATAACTGTTTGTTAGTCCTGGGTTTTTACCCACATATTTTGGAATCAACTTAATTTATGTTGTTTTTCACCCAATGCTGTTTATCAAGATCTAAATCAATTTTGTTGTTACTAAAACCTGTTAGTACTCAGACATGATGTAACCCATTGTTCTTATGAGATCATTTTCCATGAAAAACAAGATTTTTTCTGAAAATGCAGCAAATTTCTCAAATTAATGAAGCTAACATTGGAATCATTAAAAACATTTTAAATCATTGTTTCTGATACCAAAAATAAAACTGAATTAAAAATCAAACAATATTAAAATGAATTAAAAATAGACTTTTTCCATTTTTATAAATTTCCCTCTCAAGACATGTAAGCTAAGAATAAGCACTGACATTTACACTATTGCTAATTCATTTATAAATATGTATGGAAAAAAAAAAATTTAAAAAGTTACTTTTTTAAAAATAATATATCTAATATACCTGCACAGTGGCAGCTGTGTGTAAATTCTTAAGAATATAGGCACCAACAAAATCAGATGTTTATCAGGGTTCAGATGAAGAGTTTCAGTCCATGGATGACTTGAAAGCTTTCATATGGGTGGTGATGGGGAATTCAGTTATTTTGCTTGTGCGGCTTCATCGTATATGTAATATACAAACCCAGCATGCTTATCATTACTTTAGTAAAAAAAGGAACTCAACACAATAACAACATTTATTGTATCAGTGTATAAAGAATTGTTTTATATGTTTGTGTTGTTGTTGCTGTTTAGTTTTCCTACTTTAACCTACTAAATTATTAGTCTACTACTCCAAGAAAAACCATTACCCAGGACAGAGTTTTACTAAAGTTTAAAGCATGATGTACTTGTAGCCTATTAAAAGATACAATGCTCTCTCTTTTTTTTTTAAGAAGGCAAGCATCAACATTGCAGCAATTATACCCCTAAAATAAACTAAAATTATTTTCCCTTAGATTCTCTTTAACAACAAATTGAAAATAGATCACTACATTTTCCAAAGAAAATAATGGAATCCATGAAACTGCAGGTGATGAATTGCTCTAAGAATGTTTTCCCTAGTGAAAAACTCTTAACTGAAAATTCCTTGCTTCATAAATAGTTAAATGTCAAATCTCAGTATAATTTTCTAAGTATTTTCTGCTGAATAAAAAGAGAATACTTTACAGTACACTTCACAGTACACATAAGACATTGAAAAAAAAAAAGATATTAGTCAAAATATGCTAGTCATTTATTTGACTAAAATTTTACTTTTTTTTTTGGCGGATTTCCACTAAATAACTGAAATAAGATCTTTAAAAATCCTTTTGATGTTTGCAAATATCCCTGTGTCCAAAAGAATTATTTAATAAATAGTCCCTCTCAATCAGTATACAGTAACGAAACACCATCAATTTCTATCTCGTTCCTTCAATTCCATGAAAATAAACTCTAATTATAATATAACTATATACAAGATGGATTTTCCTGCATTTTTTAATCTTTATGCGAGAGCATACCTGTAAAATCCAAAGAGGGTCACAAAAATTGTGGGCATCCGAAACAGAATTGTCTAAGCTTTTACTATTCAACAAAAAAAATGAAACACCTGCATGTTTATATATTCATACAAGATATATACATATATATCCAATGTATATAAAAATGCATAGGTACAACATCAGAGTAACAGCTGACAGTACAATAACAGATACTAGTACAGAGAAGTAGATTCCAGTCTAAATTACATCTAAATAACAAACTAGAAATATAAAGATCATGTATGTATAGACAATGGTACAGAAACTTACAAGGTTCTGCCCAAGGGTGCTTACAACCTAAATTACAGCTAATTAGAAAAGTAGATAATTAAAGAATTATAGGTTTTACCGGTTTAATAAGTAAAACAAAACAAACAGTGTAGAAAAAGGTTGATTGTTAATACAACTGACTAAAAAGCAGTACATGGAATCTCTCAGTGAAGATTTGTCTAAAAATGTCCACTGTAAAACTTTTCAGCCATAAAAGGGAATTTGTTCCAAAGTATATTGTTTTTTTATTTGTGTTTAATTTAACCTAATTTACCTTCTTTGCACAAATGCTCTTAATTTCCTTTTTCTAAATAAACAAGAGTGTGTAGGAGATTTATTCAGAGTTTAACATATTGTGCATGCATGGGAACTTATTAGTGTTGGATGCACCTTACACTTAACTTTATTATATGAAAAACAGGTGATCAATGATATGGTGGCACATCACATCCATCCATATTCCAGCCTTAAAAATGGAAAGGATGCTACAAATAACTATTGGAGAATTTATTGACGGGGAAAACTTTACAAAGGTCTAGTAACCTATAGCAACCAATCACAGGTTCTCTTTTATTATTCTTGCTTCCTTATTACAGAGTATACTGACTGTTGATTGCATGCTGTGGTTTACTAGACCTCTGTAAATGATTGCCCCTGTTTAACTCAAAAAAAAAAAATGAAAACAGCTTAAATACACAACAAATCACCGATGTAATAATCTATGGGTGATTTCAGAACCTTTTTATTTTTTGCAGCATTTGACAAAGTAAGTAGTTTAACATATCAAGTAAATGATGCAAAACCACTTTGGAATGGTGAGAGTTACATGATTTTCTCTGCTGCGTTAATCTTTTTGTTTACTGCTGAGTTATCTTGCAGGTGGTGAGCAGAGAAGAATAAAACATTGTTAGGGTTTTGCTGCCAAATCATACCAGATACCTAGGTCAATCTCTGTGTCTACAATTTGTCTTATTATCTCAAAGTATGCACTGGCCAAACCATGCCACTCCCCCACTTTTTCCTTGTAGTCCTCCTTATATATTATAAATCCCAAGGTAATGCTTTAATAATTTCCACAAGAATATCAGTCCCCAATAGAGATATTTAACTTTTACAGCAGAGAAAGACCCACTAGACTTACACAACACATATTTGTACTATACATAGATAATGGAGTTAATATAGAATAAAATAAGCTAGCTGACACAACTATTGCAGATGATGATACAATAAATGATCGCTTTATCAGATACCAAGGTGGATTGAGAATTGGTTTCCCTGACAAAAATAAACACAGTTCATTTTAAAAGGCCCATTTATGTATAAAGATTTTTCTACCTAGCGCAGGAGAGAGCTTTTTTTTTCACCATTGTTTATACATTCATATAAAATCATGTTAAGGGTAATTTAACAAGAAGAAAATAATATTATCAGTATGTTTTGGTCCGTTTGAATGAGAGTAGGTCAGCAATGCCAAACATATATGGTCAACAATGAAGGAGAGGATTTTTTTTGCCATTCTAGGTCCTTAGTTAGAATGGTGAAATATACCTTTTAATAAGCAGTATTTACATTAATGAATGTTTCTATAAATGTATTTGCAAAGTACAAGGAAGGTCACTAACTATGCAAGGACCCAAGGTGTTTTTTTTCTGAAATCCAGTTAAACATAAAGTCTGCTGCTCCTCCACTGTGTTTAGAGTTAGTCAAATCTATGCAGATTATTTTAGGATGTGTATAAATGAGTGTAGTTTGCTTTCCATGCCACACAACTTATTTTATAAGAAATCTGTGCATTACAGTGGAAATTGCTAACGTACCATCTCTCTATGGCCACTGTGTGTGCTGTTCTATTGAGGTTTATGGATACAACCTCATTGAAAGCCAGCATTAGGGAGCTCCCAGTCAACTTTAAAGGGAAAGAAAGCAATGAGCATGTAATAAACATCTTCCAAATACTTTAGTGTTGATCCATAGCCAAAATATGAATTGGAGATAAATTATATTTATAAGAAGTGTTCCTCTGTAAAGGTAGGCCAATGATAAGGAACACTGTAGTGGAACAAACTCAGTAATGGAGACCTGGTGTTTCTTTTAACCACATGAAATGGAGAAATGCTTTGGACACATAATAATTGACTGTTCTCAATTTGTTTCACTTCAATTAGTCCCTGAGGCATTATGATGAGTAATGATAGCTGCTTACAGGGTTAAGCAATTACTCTAAGGTCTAAACCTTTTAATTTTTTTAATTCTTGGAAACTTGACTTTCTCTAATCAGAAGAGGATTATACGGCCTGTATAGTAGCAGGACTTCCTTATATCCATAATAGACAATTTATGTAATGCGACCAGAGAAACGGAACTGTCATCGGGTTATTTTTATCAGTCGCAATATAATAAATGAAGGCTCATGATAACCTCCTGGTGGTGACATTTTTACTGTGGTGTAAACGTTTATAATTGTAATTTGTAACCAGCGATGCGAGGCTTCCTCTATATTACTTTTCTCCTTTTTTTTTTTTTAAACTCGAGGACAAAATAATCGTATGTAATAAGGATGTTAAATTGACCCCCTACAGCTGTTGCAAACTATAAGTCCCAGCATCCATAGCAAAACAAAGTAAGACTGATTTGTGCCAGAGTTCAAGTTGAAACAGATGGAGAATTGTGAATTAGATAGCTCCGCTGTGCAATTTTTATGTTTTATTTTTCGGTCACCCAGCAGCTTAATGTTAAAATAGAAAAACAGATTCCTTAAAATAGTTAGCTTTATGGCTTCAGACAATTTGCTTTAAGCCCTTAATAAAAACAACTGTGGATAGGAATAAACTGAACATGTCCATATACTGCACCATATAGTCATATACGAATAATTTCCTTCCACTATAGTATTTCCTATTTCCCCAACCCACTATAATTCTTACTCTACAATAACATCTACATCAATATCAAACCTTATATATTCCTCAGTTTACCAATATGTATGTATGTATAATTTTATTTATAAAGCGCCACAAATTTACGCAGCGCTGTACAATTCAGCAATACAAATATAGTACAGACATGGGAAAAGTGCATTATACAATACAAGTAT
>JAKJJM010159548.1:0-10403 GCA_021901965.1 Pipa carvalhoi
TACCTATGATGTAAATTACAGACGCCTCTCATCTTTTTAAGTGGGATAACTTGCACTATTGGTGACTGACTAAATACTTTTTTTCCCCACTGTATATGTATAAATATTAAGTATTTTGCCTTTTTGTCATAGGATTCATTTTACAGCATTGCAACAGAGTAAATTAAGATAACTCAGAATAACACAGCAGATGTACCTTCACTCCTATGAAGAAAATACTTTAACACATCAGGATATCCTGCTGAGTTGTGTCAAATGCTTTGATGCCTCTAATGAGTTGTTTTAGAGATTTGATTCCTCTGAAACAAAATCAGCTGTGCTACATTCAGATGGTATAACACATCGAAATGAGGACTATTTTATTTAACAAAATGCAGTTGAGTCTGCGGCTATTCATAATGAATCCTCACAGCTCCCTAGATATGTATCTCTAGACATGTTGCTTTAAAGTTTAAAGGTGTTAATACAAATAGAACAAAAACACTGGTTTCTATTAATTAAATTGTTGTAAAAGATTTAGATTTAGTTTTAAGACATCTTTATTAAATGAACTCATTGGAATACAGGCTTGAAAAACATTTCCAGAGCTAAGAATATGGGATATCTATCCTGCTTATACCTGTATTTACTACTACATGCCCAAGGCCAAATGCTTATACCAACTGAAATGCACTCCTTCATATCAAATCTTTATGGGTTATCACAAATTATTAAAAACAATTAAAACTATTTAGACTTCATAGGAATCCTTTAATACACACATAAACCCCCCTGACCCCACCTTATCTTATATATCTGTCACAATTAGTGTGATTCAGTTTTCATGAAATGCTTCAAAGATAATTATACAATCATACCTTTTTGTATTATAGGCAAGTGAAAATGCTGTTAGTAAAAGTACATAATAACAACAATAGGTATAAGGTACATTTTATAAATTCTGCAATAAAAAGGGTGATTCCCTTGAAACTATACAGTGAGCAGCTTTGATTTTGTTTCTCTGGATTCAATAATTGGGCTGGCTGGAGCCCATCATAGCTGGCTCCTGTGAATATTGCAGTGTGCCAGGATTTCCATGCAGTTATTATTGTACAGTAAACCTTGGCTTGGCTAAGTTTCTCACAGCAGATGTAATTTGCTGGTTCTATTATAATATGGGCTATTCTAGTCCATTATATTATCACTACAACTCAGTAACAGCAGTCTTCCATGGTGTTACAGGAAATAATGGGAGTACTACAGGACAAGTAGGCTACTAGAGGAGATATAGCATACCCAGCAGCTGTTATGCCTCTTTTGGAACTAAGGCATACTGGACAGACACAGGCAGAGGACACTGCAACACCTCTTGAGGAGCTAAGGCACACTGTAACACTGTTACGCATTTAGAGAAGCCAAAGTGTACTAAACAGGAGAATACAGTGGGGTTGAACGGACTTTGCTGCAAGGGATTCCTAGCTCATGGCCCTCAAGTTAAGCCACCAATCTTGGCAGCTGGCAGAGACACAAACAGGAACACTGGTGGAGACCTGGAACAGCTGAACTGCAACACATAGCACAGGATCACAGCACATATTGAGTTAGTAGCTGAAGTGCAACTTACAGCACTCTTGGAGCAGAGTAGCAACATTTAAGTAAAAACTAGAAACAAGAACTGGAAACACCAAAGAAAGGGAAAAGGAAGGACCCAGTGCTGTGAAAAAACCTCTGTGCTTCTGAGTAGGAGACACAGATGCAAGGCAGAAGCAGGATTACCAAGTACCACTGATTACCAATACATAAATGCCTTGAAACATGGAGGGTAACATTCAAGCTTGAGCACTGAACTACGGAAGTTCGCAATATATAAATTCCCTGCTGCTACATCACAGAAGTGACTGGTGGCAGGGAATGGCTCCTGAATCTGGCACATTGGGTTGACATGCAACCCTCCCCTAGTCAGCATAGGAAGAAGCCAGCTCGTAACACATGGCTGGTGAATACATTAATTCCTTTTAATGAATCATATGAGATAAAAATACTTCAGCACTTGATCCTCAAATCTGCAATTTAAAAAAGTCTAATGTGACAACTGACAATTGGAGTGCAAAGGTCATAAGAAGTGCTACCTAAATCACGTTATGAATATATTTTCCTATTTATTTCAGACACTTCTCTGATGAAACATTTAACCCAGTTTATATAATTTTTTTTTTGTTCATTTTCTCTCCATACAGAAAATGCAGTAATGAGTTTAGATACGTTTAACAAGCTGCTTTCATGGAACTTTTTTCTGCAGTCTTAATTAACATACACAAACATCAAACAGTTGTTTGTATTCTATGGTAACCACGCAAATGCTTCAACTTGACGAAACTAGAAGAATTTTTCAGACGAGTTTTGATTTTTTTTTTCTGTTCATGCCTTAAGATAAGAAACTCTAAATGTGAAGAGGTAGAAAGACTTTGTGTTGCACAGCTGAGCTATAAAAGATGAGGGATATTCACTGAGACTCTTCTAATTAATGTTGGCAATAACAAAAGCAATACTATTAATCCTCTGCTTCAGCAATGGCTTCAGTGAACTGTGCCAAAAGATTTTACTTTCTGAAAAGAGCACTTAGAGCGGGATTCAATCTCAGATGAGAAATGTTCTTGGCTAGAGAACTGTGTGATGTGAAATGTCTGCAAGGTTTATTCTAGCTAGGTCTTTGTATTTAGTTGCTTCATCCTTACAAGCTTTCAGGTCTGTTTATCAGAATGCCATTCTGAATTCATGTTAGGAAAAGTATTTTGTAGGTGTGTCTCTTGGTATCACAGTACTACTTTACTTAGCTGCACATTTTTTGGATTTTTTAAAAATTATGTTATAATAATAATACTTTCTGTGGATTACTTTGTGGGTGAAGAGAGGTTTCAGTGCTTTGCAGAGAAGAAGGCAGAGAACATTATTATAAAATTAACCATTTAAATATTTTATAGGTTCAGGGGGGTAAAATTAATGTTAGCTGCATGGGTGAGGGTCCCAATCTATATTCCTCACCCAATAAGCAAATGGAAGGGGCAAGTCTTATGACATGGGGGACAAGTTTTATATGTGAAATTTAGAACTCCTACCCAACTTAGGTGATGTGGGCCATTAGGTAGAGAATGGGAAAAAATTCTTAAACATTAACATCACTCTCCACAGTGACTTCTGTTCCCCCAGCTAAGTTTTAAGGGATGGACGATCAACCTTGACCACTCCAATATTTGCATTTTCCCCTTTACCTCACTAGTTAATAAGGAGTAAGGAGTATATTGTTCATCTTCTCCTAAATCTTTGTTTATTTTATAAATATTCTTATCAGAAGTTTGGAAACGCTTCCCAAAACTTTTCACAAATGCACAAACTGACAGAATTTTACACAATTCTACAATATGTTTAACTGTTTCACTTATCTCTACATGTAGAATGTCATGGGTTTAGAGACCTCTAGCTCATAGTTTTACTTGATATAGATGAATAAGTCATTCCAAACTTAGAAAACATTACAACAAAGATTAAACTAACCAATTCTTCACTATAAGAAATCTGTTCTTCACTATAAGAAATATATCCATGATGATATATTTTTCTCCTACTAGAATCATATAGTGGACATCAATTTTCTTTGAAAGGCTTTTAGCATGTCAGCATTATTTGATATTGTCCTGAGAGCTATATAACTGATGTGTAGTATGTGTGCAACCTATGCTGTTAGATACAGGCCTTTGGGTATAATTCAGTTTTTCTGTCTGCTGCATGACCTATATTTGGCAATGCAGGGCTGCCAACAGGATGGTACAGGGGGTACTTTCTGCTTTCTCTTCAACAATACTGATATGAACATGTGCTGAGGACGTGAAGGAGACTGCAGCACTGAACAGGTGTGAACAGGTGCTGAGGACGTGAAGGGGATTGCAGCACTGAACAGGTGTGAACAGGTGCTGAGGACATGAACAAGACTGCAGCGCTGAACAGGTGTGAACAGGTGCTGAGGATATGAAGGTAACTGCAGTGCTGGACTTGAAGAAAAGAAGACTCAGTTTAACACTGAGCAGAAGGCAGTGCTGCAGATAAGATCATGATTGGTAAGAATATTAACCCCACCCTTAAGAATCTCCCTTAGACCTACAAGACTTTAGTTCTCCTTTAATGAATCAAGGTACTCTTGATTACCTTGAATTTCTTCATTGTCCCTCCCCCCAAAAAAATCTCATTATTCCTTTTTTGTTGACGGTATGTGACGATATTTAACATGACAAATATCCATGGTTTGGTGTTGTCTAGAACGTATACAGAATTCCCTCTCAAGTCCCACAAATTTTTGCATGCACATTTTCCACTGTAGCATATTTCCTTCTCATTTAAGCTTAGCACTTTTCAGTCACCTCTCATAAATAAAGAGAAAAGTAGACCTGACAGCTTTCATTTGCTAACTCCCATTGCTGTCAGTGAACATTAATAGGAAAAAATTTCCCAATCGGATTTCTTCCTTCTCATATGGAATACAAATATATTTATCTGTATAATCCTTTTTATGCCAGTTGGTTTTATTCTTAGTAATGTACTTCTGAATAGTGAAGGGCTGTTTAAACTTACGAGAGATCAATGGGTTGGGAAGCTCAATAAAAGGCTATGCTGGATGTTTGTGTATAGTAAGCCTGATACAGCTCTATGGTAGTCTTACTATCTTTACAATAAATAGCAACATTAAGAGGGTTATTGACTATAGTCCGAATTGTCACATAAAGGTGTGAATACGCCAGCTAACGATGGTCACACATTACCCAATAGACTTCTACTGTCGCAGTCGCAACTTCATTATGGGAATATTGTCACGATTGTGGGGGTCATTCAGGAAAATCTGAATTTCCATCCCGAATTCACTGATAACGAACTTCCATTATAAAGTCGCGACCGCGACAATTCTCCCATTATAAAATCGCATTTGCGACAATTTTTTAGTCGCGGTCACAATTTTATAATGGGAGTTCGCTATCAGTGAATTCGGGATGGAAAATTCAAAGTTTCCAGTATAACCCCTGTGACTTTACTATGAGAATCCACTGTTTAGTCAATAAGGAGTAGACACCCAAAGTCTTGAGAATTCACTTTGACGATCAGATTCTCACTTTAGTCAATAACCCCCTAAAAATCTTCCATGCTGTATATACAAGTGTTTAGGCACAGTAACATTTGTTTTACCTTTAATAGAAAGGTCAGTACTATATATTATTATGCCCTTTAAACACCAGGGATTTAACTACATCTCTTGCTGAGATGTTTCTAATTCAGACGCTTAAAATACTTGCTTATATGTTTTCACATAAACACACTTACTAAGCAATGACTGCCACACTTTGGCATTTACCATACCAGGTGCATAATTCCTGCTCCAGCAACTGACTTGCACTAAGTCGTTTTCTTTTTCTTGAGAAAGTGATTTTTTCTTGCCAGGTTCCGTACAAATTAGTATTCTGCTGGCAGCAGAACCAAGGCAGGGATATTTTTTTTTTGTCCATAACCAGAGGGAACAATCACGCTGAAGCCGTTCTCCGGCTATAAAGCAGCCAATGTAATTGGTTTTAATTTTAATTTTTGTAATGGTTTTAAATTAATAGGAGCAGCTGCTGTCACAGTGTGTGGGTGTCCTTTTCCAGAAGGCAGAAAGCGCAAAAATAAAATAATACAAAAAAAAAGACAAAGGCAAAAAAGTAAATAGTATGGTGTGTAGGACAATAAAGGTTAATTTAATAGTTAAGCAATGTATTTGGCTTAACACTGGCAAGGAGGAGTCAGGATTGTGATTTTCCTTCTTAGAATTCTGAGATAATATCAGCATCTTATTCGCTTCCCCTATGTTAATGCAAAAAAAATCTGTGGTTAGTATCTGAACATTAAACTCGCTTAAATAGATTAAGGGCTACAAAGTGTTAGCAGAGATAAGAATAGATTAGTAGAGCTCGGACGCTTAATATCATTAATTTAGAAGATGTGGTTTAGGAAGGCGAGTGCAGTTATTTTGGTTTATACTTGCTAATGCAACATTTCACACTATTGTTCTTTCTAGAATCCGTTATTTTGCATAAATTCTCTTTTAAAATATTTAGGAATGTTAAAGTTCAATACAACATTCTTGGGGATATTTATAAAAGTCAAAACATTTTTTGCCCACTTAACGCTAGAAAAACAGTGTTTTTTTTTTTATTTATTCTGGTATCGCCTATTTAAAAAGCTTGATGCTTTTTTTTAAATTTTTTTTTGCATCAAAAAGTTGTTTTCAATCGTGTATAAATCAGTGAAAACCTTTATAAGTATTCCCCTTTGTGTAGCTTTATTGTATTATTATGCAGATGATTGGTTAATCTGCTGAATTATGTATGCCTTTTTTTTGTAATCCATAAACATATGTATCATTGTCATGGTGTTTTATCAAATTAGGGCCATGTCATAAGGGATAATCTTTCCAGTTAAACATAACTAATATACAATTATGTAGGTCACATAAGAATAGCTACCCACCCAAACATGTATACTCACTTCTGTAATGAAGGTAAAAAATAAATAAAAAAACTTCAATAAAATAATAAAGTTCCTTATTCTGATTTCAAATGTGTTAATAAAACAGTTAAAGATTAAGGTGTGTAAACTGCTCTTCTGATGCATTAGGGGAATATCTTCAGGGTGAACAATATTAAATTGATTAATCTGATGCAAGGCCACCAAGTGGGAGGTAAAAGGGTTACTGTTGTGGTGGATCTGGATCTTTGTTGCATTGGGAGAGCTCAGCCATAGGTAAAAAACTGCTTACTACAATGACAGAGTTGAACTGGACCTCTGAAAGATCTTCCCTGGGAGTTATATCTACCTGTGTACCCTAAATTTAAGTAAAAATTAAATGCAGTGGGCCTTTGGCTACTTTGAACTCCTTATGAAGGAACATTTCTCATGGCAAACACTGTACTAACAAGTTTACCAGAACAATTGTTTGTTTATAACATCATAGTCTTCAGCAGGCTCAGGCTATATCTTTCTGTTACAAAGATAGACTGTATATTCATCAAAGCGAAAGGACTGCCGTGATCATAAAGATGAAACTGATTAAACATCCCCTATGCGAAAATGAAAAGAACTATAATTTTTTTCAAGTAATTCCAGATAATTATATGACCGTTATCTAGTTGCCTGGAGGATTGTGCTCTGAGCACAGAGAAGGTTACCATGTATTTAAATAATGATGCACAAATGATGCACAATGCTTGGTTTTATCACTAAACATATTAATCATTATGTCATTTGTAGAAGCATAGATATAATATTAAAGTTGCGGCATCATACAGGGCATGAAAATATTGCAGGCAGATGGTCTGTTATCCAAAGTTTTAAATAAAAGCCAGAAGCAGTGGAATAGCCAATGTCATAGTGGGTAATAAAGCAGATGTTTAACTTCTGTAATGAAGGTAAATAAATTTAAGATGATGTTCTACATTGCGGTATCTAAATTCCCTGTAAGCAAAAATAAATTAAAAAAAAAAATTAAAAAGAAATGAGTTCCTTATTCTGATTTCAAATGTGTTAATAAAACAGTTAAAGATTTAGGTGTGTAAACTGCTCTTCTGATGCATTGGGGGAATATCTTCAGGGTGAGCAATATTAAATTGATTCATCTGATGCAGGGCCACCAAGTGGGAGGTAAAGAGGTTACTGTCGTGGTGGATCTGGATCTTTATTGCATTGGGAGAGCTCAGCCATAGGTAAAAAACTGCTTACTACAATGACAGAGTTGAACTGGACCTTTGAAGGATCCTTCCCTGGGCCCCTGCAGACTGAGTTATTCTTACCTGTGTACCTTAAATTTAAGTGGAAATTAAATGCAGTGTGCCATTGGATATTTTGCACTCCTTATGCAGGAGCAGTTCCATTAAAACATATATAAACATAATAGCTGCTGCACTCCCTAACATTTTGGGTATTTAGGGGTAGGCTACAGCATCGTGTAGGGTGTAAGGAATGTTCAAGAGCATGAGGTCCCTTCATCTCATACTATGTATCCAGGACTGAACCTTTTGTATTCAATGGAGTGGCATAATGAAAACCCAGCTGTGTATTTCCAGCACAGAATTGATGCATTAGTAATGACATGAGACACTTCAGTAGAAAAAAGGGCCATAATGAAGTAAATTAATATAATATAATACAAAATAATTTTAGAAAGAATATACCATAACAATACTGCTGTCTCTACAGGCAGCTTCTTAGAAAAGAGTAAAGAAAGATAAATTCCCAGAGGTTTGGTTTTGAAAAACATGCACTTGTTAAACATACATAGTAACAGTTTATAAGACTGAAAAAAGTCCATCCAGTTCAGCCTATTTTCCTGCAATGTTGATCCAGAGGAAGGCAAAAACCCATGAGGCAAGAGCCAATTATCCTCATATTAGGGAAAAAAAAATTCCTTTCGGTCTCCAAATATGGCAATCAGAATAAATTCCCTGGATCACAAATGATCCTTCTCAGCAAAATATTCCTATCACAGCTATAAAGAGAGATGTTCTGCTGTGCTGTTGAGGAAGAAGCAGGCAAGTCATCCCTTATACAGGCACTAAACATTTTACAATTTTTGGATCCTCCAGTGAGCTTGTTATACACCAATTAGTTTCTAGCATAACCAAAAAATAAATTATTGTGAGTGTCACAAACTGCTGATACTCCAACTGGAAGCTATTGCAATGCCCAAGATTTCTGGACCACTAAGAAAGGGTGGGTATGGTAGTGACTGTAGTCTGAAAAAGGAGTGCTTAAAACAACAAGCCAAAGTGAAATCAGGAATCCTTTATAAGGAATCGATAGAAATAGAGGATTGCCTTAAATTGTCCAGTTTCTTGTCTATGTAGTGTCTATGTAGTGTCATTACCTCCTCAACAATGTGCCACGTTGTTCAGGGGAATTCACCAAAAGGGGCAATCATCTAGTAACCAATAGCAACCAATCAGATGTTTGCTCTCATAATTCTAGTTCCCTGTACTAGTAAATACTAATAGCTAATTGGTTGCTACATGTTACTAGACATTTGAAAAGATTACCCCTGATTATGGCTGTCGTCAAAAGTCCAAATAGTCATGTAGAGCTATGAATTCACATCTATTCACCACTTCCCCATGTTCGCTTATTGAATAAACTCTGCAAAGTGGCGAATTCAGGCATCTATGATAGTCGTGATCTTGCGGAGCTCTTCACATCTTTTTACATATGTGTGCACAGGTACCACTCTGCCATAAATGGGGTTTATCCCCTAAAGATAATCAGTTGAGCAAATGGAGTTTTTTTTTATTTGTCTTGGCATCCGTTGGCTAAGGCCAACCAGGAAGCGCTGGGGAGAGATGAGTCTCCCCAGTGGCTGCTGTATTGAGCAGCCTAATGTAACGAGCAGTGCTTGCATGTAAACACCGCTCGTTACATTTACTAGAAGAAAAGGGAAACTCGAAATTCCGAATTTTTATTCGGAATTCCGTATAAATTCGAAATTCCGAATAAAAATTCGGATTTCCAAAATAGAAAATGCCATTTTCGAAATATTTCTATCGAAAATGGCATTTTCAATTTTAATAAATTTCGCCCGCTGTCTCAAACACAGCACACACAGCCTCAGCCAGCAGCCTCTGAAAAAATAATTACAAAATACCTATTGCAAAGGGTTCCATCATAATGTTCCTTCAATGAAAATCTGTTATGAGCATAGGAACATGTTGGCATTGGATTGATTCGCTCTATGAAATACACTGTATGTTTTACATTACTCTTTCTAGCAGTATTTATCAGCTAAGTTTCACAGAGGTTGATGCACATACGGATCATAGTTACCATCACTTAATATTTCAACGAGATATTCTAATGATATCCTTCTAGTAAAATATCTGCATTTCTCTGCAGACTTTGAAAAATTTAAATAATAAAAGGTAATGATATCACTCTTCCCTTTGTTTCGTTAGTACTAATTTTATGGTGACAATTCCTGTCAAAATGTTAAAAGTACAGATAGAAAGCTCAGGAACAGGTGCTGCCATATACAAAGAATTCAGGGAACACTTTGTCTCTGTTTAAAACAAATGCACTGAGTAAAACAGCTCTGCTATTACTGCTAACATTTACTATTAAAAACATGGCTGCATAGAAAATGAAACATGACTGAATGATGTCCCTTTAAACTGATTTCATTGCATTTATAATAGATCCCATATGTGACTTATTTTTCATTTTTTGTATTCATATTTGCTTAATCTAAAACACTTTGGGCTATATTTAGTAAAGTCGGAAAGACCGGTACCGGTCTTTCCAACTTTACTGCGGTCCCGATTTCCAGATTATGGAAATCGGTATTTTTTGATTTCCATAATCTGGAA
>JAKJJM010159762.1:0-11098 GCA_021901965.1 Pipa carvalhoi
TTTTTTTTTTTTTTAGAAAGCTGCTCCAGCAACAAACTGCTGAATTTTTCTCTTTGATGAGCAATTTACCATTGCATAGAGTGAAGTGTTGAGAGCCTTCGTTGAAGGATCACAGTATGATATACAGTACTTGTGACAGGGTTAAACTTTACCTTACACATTCTGTTTAACTGTGGAATGGGCATCTTGCTCTCTGGAACATGACACAGTTAAAGAACTGGGAATAGCATGTATGCTAATCTCGCGTAAACTCCTCATTCAGTCTTCTGTTTCATTTACATTTTATCTGTTTTGTTTATAAAATGAATTTGCCATAATATTATCTTCTCACATGCTGACATTTACAGTCAAGTTAAAATTGCACACATTGGCAATTGTGTTATTAAATTGGTTATTGTTGTAAAAGTAATCAGGAAGGGAACTTATTACAATTGCCATTCAAATTAAAATATCCACTAACAACCATAATTTTTTCCTTATACAAATAACTAGAAACGTATTTAAGGTCCAAAATGATTAAATAAGTCTTAATGCCTTTGTGCCTATTCAGTAATGACAAAATCTAAAATGGATAAAGGTGTAACTACGGGTGAGCATTTCAGCATAACTGTGTGGTTTCCTGTTTCATGGTGGCTTGGTTAAGTCTTTTATCAATGGGTGGCAGCTCAAGAGTGTGTTAAATTTGCAACAAGGTTGCTGTACTATTTATTACCTATTAAAGGTTTCTGTGGAGCATTGCTTTACACACTACATTTTAGCACAGGTTATAGTAAAAGTGCAATACTAGTAACAAAACAAGTAAATCCTTATTGAAAATCAAAACAAATTCCACATTGACATTGGTTGAGAAGGGTAGACATCAGTTTTAGAAGTATTTATTGTATTTCTGCTTATATTTTAACGACTCTGTCTAAAGGACAGAAAAACAGTTGTGTTTTTTTTTGTTTTTTTTGCTTTAAATTTTAATTATGAAATTGTTTTACCTGGCTGTTAAATCAAATAATCCCAGGATTTGAGCCACATTTGCAGCACTCGCGCCAGCATTTTATGAAGTGTACCTGAAATGGTTCATCCAGAAGAAAATCTAATGCTAATAAAATCATGTGTTCTACTCAGAAGATGAAATATTTTTAAATGTACTCTGCCTTATTTGATTTAAGATCAGTTGATCCAAATGAATATAAAATTGCAATTCTTTTTTTCTTTTTTTTGTGCCAATTACATTTATATTGAATTATGTTTAGTGAAAACACTAACTTTGTAAGATTTTCATTGCATTGTTAGATCATTGTATTCTCGGTCTCTTTCAGAACATACAGGGTGGCTTTATCAAATTCAAGTTACCCTGTAGCTGCATGAACTTGCCTAAAATATGCACTTCAGCAACTTTACTTATTCAGCAACTGTTAGAATCTGCCACATTGCAGAAAATTTCCTAGTTCAACAATCTGTGCCATAAGTGTTTTTACCTGTCCATTTGTTTCAAAACTCCTGACCAGTTGGGATATTTAGCATGTGTTGAAGTCATAATCTGTTAAGGCCCAGCAGTGTCCGTGAATATAGTGGATGGACTTTTCCACCTTTTAGAACCTAGATCAGCGATGGTGAACCTATGGCACGTGTGCCAGAGAAGGCACTGAGAGTCCTCTCTGTGGGCATGCACGCCATCGCCACAGCTGCTCTATCCGTGATCCTGGATCCCCCCAATGAGCAAGCGCTCCTTCAGTATAGGCCGTGGACCCGACATAACAGGTTTCGGGTCAGATCCACAACCTACACTAAAGGAGTGCTCACCTGCAGGGAGGATCTGGGTAGGAATGCTGGCTAGATCTCTTCCCCTGATGTAGGCATGATATCGTCACTCATCAGAGCCTGCACTTCATGGCAGGCATTGATGAGTGACATCCTCATCGGTACTCTGTGCTGAAAAGGTTCGCCACCACTAGTCTAGATGCATTTTCGTTCTGTTAATGTACCCAAAAGACTCAAGCTGCAGGCAAATGGCAGCATTAATAAGGAGTTGTTCACTATTGTAAAAACAGCTACTGCTGATTATGTTACTACTTCAGTGACAACTAAAAACTAGCAACAAACTACTACACAACACATTGCCCTTTATTGATTATGGCATATTGTATGTTGTGAATTTAGAGAGTGTGTGTTGTGGTGGCATTGAACATAACGAACAGGTAACAGCAGATCCATGTGAGGATAGCATAACTTTATCTCAATACAGCATTCATTAACCACTCGCCAGCATTTTATTAGTCATTTACCACTGCTACTATATGCCACACTATGCTCAGAAGGTGTGATTTGGAACCCCTGATAAGAGTTTACTCTGAATATGTTTTGGGATGATTTAAGGTCCAAAAAAAATAAAAATTCCTATTTATCTTTGCATTAGAGTTATTTAAATACAGTTCTTGTAAAAATGTTATGTTTGAAGATGAAGTCATGAATTTTATTGCTTTCTGTCTGTTTTGAACTTTTCTGATCACAGCCATGTTTTATGTATTGGGTAAGCTAAAATAAAGCCACCCAATCCCATTGTTTTCTATAGAGCTTTACATAAAATATATTCATGAATGCCCTAAAAGAATTATTATAAAGCTAAATATCATAATTGCTAGATACTATTTAGGTTAAATATAAAGTAATTGGAAAAGCATTTGAAGTATTACAATTTCTTTGTGTTAGTCTGCTTTCAATGCTTCTATGTATTAAGATCTCAATCCTTGTGTTGGATCACAGCTGCAGTTATTAACATGCAATTTATTCATTTCTTCCCCACATATGAGGATATGTCAATTATTAATCTTCAGTCAGAAAGAATAGAATGATAAGCGATGTTAGAATTGACCGATATACTAATAACACATTGGGGGAAATTTGGAATGGCCATTTTGACCTATTCAATGAGTTTCAGTGCTATTTTTCTTTTTGCTAAACTTTTTCATTTTATGCAAATTTGTAAAGGACTGAAAAAAAATTGCCAATTTTAACAGAGATGGATATCGAAAAATATAGATTAGTCAAAATCGGCATAATTTACACTGTTTTAAATGCAGTAGGCCCACACTTTCAGGGGAAAAAAATCATAATAGCTTTAAAAATTTGCTAGATTTATATATTGCTTGTTTTTCAACTTTAATCCATATCCTCTATTGACTTTGCAATAATGTAACCTTAAAGATTTGCCACTTTCTTCTGTTTAAAAAGTAAGTGCATCATTGACTGTGATACTTTGTACCCTTTGCCAGAAGCAATCTCCAGTAGACATAACTTATAAATGTTTACCAGTATTGGACATCTACTGGGAGTTTTCTTTTTATGTTTTTTTTACATGCCAGTTTTTGTTCAACTGTACAATGTCTGTTTTCTTATTCATTTTTTTTTCCCACTCTCCCTTTTCCCTGTTAAAAATAACCTTTTTACAATTCCTCAAAGCATCTTGATGAGATTTAGATTCAAGCTTTGATCTGTTAATTTAAGAATTTTCAATTGCCTTCATTTTTGGCCTTCTGCTATAGCTAGAACTGGCTCATAACTAAATGAATGAAACAGGTGTTAAGTAGAACACTTCCAGCAACAGTACCAACTGTTACATTCATATTCGTCCTGGAACAAGGAGGAAAACAAATCGGCATTGAGGATAAATCAGTACATTTCCCTAAAATATATCCATAGTCAACAAACATAATCCTGCTTATTTTCTGCACTATAGCACTACACTATCTAATTAATCAAAAAGCACTAAATTAGAACGTTTATGAGTTATAATCTAAATAAATTCATTACTTAAATGTGTTGTTTTTTTTCTGTCTGTAAATAAATGACATGGCAAAATCACTATCATTGTGCAACATAGAGGAGTCAAAATTTTGCTTTCCTTTAGTAACAAATTCTAAAACATCCTCACTTAAGGGAATATTTATCAAGCTTTCTGCTGATTTTTAAAGGATCAAAAACAACTTTCCAATGTAAAAAAGAAAAAAAAAATTGATTTTCTACATGTAGAAAACAGCATTTTTAAATAGGCAATACCGGCATAATAGAATAAATGCTGCTTCTCCAACATTACAGTAATAACCATAGGTTCCAGTGTAATAGCAATCCGCTCACTTATTCAACCTACAGGGAGGGAAATGAAATGGTTAAAAGAAAGTCAAGTAACTGCTATTGTAGCACATGAGCAATATTTATCTGGTCTCACACAGTGTCAGATTCAACCTAGGGTAAAAAAGATTTATTTGGATTATGTTCACAAAGGGAGGCGTAAGACACCCCCCCCCCCCAAATTGATTCTCCAAATTGTAATTACTATTTTATTAGACTTATTTTTCTGTATTTGTTCTTGGCAAATCTATTGAAAGACTATTGCAACTTCCTACTTATTACAGATTATGTTTACAGGCATGTTTAATTTATGGCTTTTCTTATTTATTAAGACCATTTACATCTTTTTAATTTGTTTCAGTGTTAATTTTTAATTCACTGTACTTTTTAATTCTGATGATTTATATAGGAGCAAAAAAAAAAAGTTTTTGCCATCAAAATAATGTATTAATAACTATTGATCAGTTTAAAGCAGCCCACTTTGCAGTGTTTTCTATTAGGTTCAATTTCCCTTTCAATATCCTTTTTGGATGGGAAATCTTTTCCAGCGGTAACTAGATAAAAAAAAACCTTTGACTTGCCTTGGGGTGCTAAGGGACAATCCAAACCTAAAGGGGCTTATTTATGAAAAGCAGAATAATTGCCTAAAGGTGTGAATTCATATTTATTTACTACTTCCCTATATTTGTGTATTCAGCAAACTCTGTAATCTGGAAAATTCAAGACTATTTTGACATCTTACAATAGATATGGACTTGCGAAGCACTAAGCACCAATTTACATGCGTGTGCAGCAGTCACGCTTTTGCTGCAGGAATCCTCTTTTTAGTGAATAAGGAGTAGAAAATTCGAGCATAGCAACCCAAATTGATGAGATAAGTGATGAGAATTCTCACTTTGATGAATAAGTCACAAAAATAATTGAAGTTTCCAGAGGTTTCTCCTTATATAATAAATGACAACTTAATATCTTCTTAGAATAGTCCTATTCCTGTAGACAAATCATGAGTTATTTAGATAAGGAGGGCACTTCTGCAAACTCCCAGTGGTTTGGAGAAATTTCCTTTGACTTACCCAACTCTTATTACAGTTATTGCAACTTTCCATAGTTTCTTTACAATTTCAAAAAAGCTGAGCAACAATACCTTGTTCACCAATGGTTCTCCCTTTGATCACTGTGAATTTGTTGCCCTGTTTTTGCTAGAGGTAGACTTAAATTCAAGCTAATATTGACCTTTTGAGACTTACTCATGAAAGGGTGAATTTCACTGTCGAAGTGAAATAGAATTCTCAAGTGAATAGACTGGTTGAACAAGTGGATAGCAAGGCGCTCTTTCGGATGCGATATGTGGTGTAGTCAGTCAGATCGAAGTAGAATGTGGAGCTCTGCCATCAACCCCCTAATTTGACACTTTGATGTGGAGAAGTCAAATGTGCACCTACTCGAATTCGTTCCATCAAAAGCCTCCATCATTTAGTCAATAGTTGAATTAACCGTGCATGCGCACGCAAAGTTACGTAAGATCGCGACTATCGTAGTTGCCCGAATTAGTCACATATTCGCTACATCACAGACTTTGCTCAGTAAGTGAACATGGGGAAGTGGTGAATAGATGCGAATTCAGCACTTTACGCAACTATTTGGCCTTTATTCAATAAGGCCCTAAGTCGCAGTCTTTATTAATTATTTTAAATGAACAGTCACATTACACCTTATCAGAGCACTGCCATTAACCCCCTACTTTGCCACTTTGATCTTGCTAAGTCAAATTGGTGAATTTGGCACAGTACACCTTATCAAATTTGCTACTTCAACAGACTCTCATACTTGATGATTAGCAGAATTACATGTGTACGCACACGCAAAGTAATGCAAAGAGCTCTGTAATTGGACACAGATTTGCCACACTGCAGAGTTTCCGGTGTCAAATTAATGCCAATTCAGACATTTAAGCAACTATTCTGTCTTTCATGAATAAACCGCTTTATGTTAGATCCTGTATAACTGCTTAGAATTTTATGCAGGTCCTCTGACCAACAATTTCCTTTCTGTTTCCTCTTATTGTCTATCCACTCTTAAGCAGAATACCCATGTATCTGTGACTTTAGCTCCAGTATCCCCAGCTCCAGCAGTCTCTGTGCACTATGTAGTCTCTGTACCCAGTTAAGTGAATACTGTAAAACCTATCTTTGGATTCATTGCTTTTGTGCATTTTAAAGTGTTAAACAGGCATTGTTGCTTGCAATTTTTTTTTTGTCTTGGTCAGACTTTTCATTTGACCCTTACTTATACCTGGCTTTTGCCCCTGCAATAAAACAAATGCAAAGTTCAGGTACTACTGAAAAAAGAACTCAGAGTTGTATTTGAAAACACCTTAAACGGTGACATTTTCTTCAGAGTAATACCTTGGAGTTTCATATCCACTCCCTGCATACATTTTATTATACATCCTGGTGGCCTTAAATTTGTGCCCTAATAAGAATTTTGCTTTTGAAAATGCCTGGTTTGGTGTTGACAGAACTGGTTTCTAAGGGCCAAGAGGCTCCTCTTGAAGGGGGCGTTGATGTAATGTACCTGTTTGTTACTTTCTGCCTAGACTCAAACCCAGGATCTGCTGCTTTTGCTGTAGCTGCTCTAACTGCTATGCTACAGAAGCTGCAAGAATTCTAGCTTTGTTTCAGCAGTATACTTTCTGTTCATGCATTGCTCATTCAAGCAGTCTTCACACATACTTAAACCCAGAGTTCACAGTATTTCATGGCCCTTGATTAGTCTTGTCTGGAAAGAACCTTCTCCTGTGTTCTGGTTCTGTGTACTAGATTGTTACAGCATCTGATTTCAGCTTTGGACCCTGTTCAGCATATATGTTGCTTTGAAATCTTTATAAAGTACAAATAATAGCGCAGCTAAAACCACTGGCTAGCAGGCATTCTAAATACCAGTCATCCTGTGTTTAGCTTTATTATTATCAGCCCTTTCAGTCAGGCAGGGGGCTTGCCCTGCAGTCCTATGAGCTCTTTGTTTCAATGTTGAAACAAAGAACACAGTTCCTGACTGAGCATGTGTAGGCCATGCTGAGCCAACATAACCTACACATCAGCACAGAACCAAAGTGCAGAGGGGCGGTCCTAAGCCTCCTGTTCTCAGTACTGCCAGAGTTCTGAACTTTAGTGTAAAATAGGGGACTTTAGATAAGTGTGACCTTTTACCAAAGTGGGTAACTAGCTCTGTGGTCCTTAAGCTGTGAGCCTCAATTTTGAGGCAGTAGAGTGTAGCACCGTGTTAGGCATAGATTTAAGCAGAGACAAGTGGAGTATAGGGGATACCTTTTATTGGCTAACTGAATAGATGGTAAATGCAAGCTTTCGAGACTACTTAGGTCTCTTCTTCAGGCTACCTATACTCCACTTGTCTCTCCTCAATTTTGAGACAAATTACGTTAAGATCAAAAGGGTCCCTTATCTAACTGTACAGACTTGGTTTTAAATAGTAACCTTGACAAATAGCATTTAACCTACTAGCCATAAAATGTAACATTTCCAGGCCCCATTCAATTCTTTTATTGAATCATGACAACTTCCTCAGCCTCACTGTTCTTACAGTAAAAAAAACCCTTCTATGTAGGTCCAGAAGCTCCCTTAGGTGTCCTTGGTAAAATTAGATTATGGGAGAGATCTCTGTACTGACCTGATATATATGTACATTGACTATTAATGATCTTTTTTCTAAACTAAATAACCCCAATTTTGACAATCTTTCTTGGTACTGTAGTTCCCCCATTTCCATTTATTAATTTAGTAGCCCACCTTTGAACCTGCTTAAAAGTTCATTTTCACTCATCTCAGTTTCAGTCACAAGGATTATCACTATTAAAAGGACACTAAAGCCTGTAAATAAAGTGTTTTCTATTTATTGACCACCTAGTATTAAGTACAAATATTATAATGACAGATTTAGGCTTACAGATTTTACACAATAGTCATAGCAATATCAGAAAAAGAAAGCACTTGGAGGAGAGGTTTTTAGCTAATCCCAGCCCCTCCCCTATAGTTAAGGGCTATGGTCACTAACTGAGCATGCTCCTCCCTTCCTGAGACTAATTAGAATTCACTTTCTTCAGGAAACTTAGTGCAAAGCAGCTCTGATAGACTGGAAAACTGGAGCAAAGCAGCCTAAACCAGCTGCTTAGTAATCTGAATAAATTGCTGATAACTTCTGCTCCATTTACTTGTTTTTTCTTCAATTGCTATGACTATTCTGTAAAATCAGCCTAAACCTCTCAGTTTAACACTTTTCATACTTAAAATGAGGTGGCCTATAGATCGAAAGCTCTTTTACTACAGGCTTTAGGGCGAAATTTACTAAAGTCGAAAACAATTTTTAAAAATTTTTTGGATGTTTTTATCCTGAAAATTGGGCAAAAAAAATAGGGACCTTTTCGCCTCCGTTTGTTTACCATTTTCTTGCCAATTTTATGGCCAATTTTCAGGCGAAAAAGGTAAAAAACATAATTTTCACCCATTTTTGACTTTAGTAAATTTCACCCTTAGGGGGTCATTCTGTAAAGTCTGAATTTTAGTGTAAAGGTTCAAATTCACCAGCTACAGACAGTCGCAATAGACTGCTACTGTTGTAGTTGCAACTTTATAATTACAAAGGAAATGTCAAACCTGGAACTTGAAAAAAATTGTCACGGTCGCAATTTTATAATGGGAGAATTGTCGTAGTCGTGACTTTATAATGGGAATCCGTTGTTTGTGAATTCGACAGTCAAATTCTCACTTTACAGAATGACCCCCTCAGTGTCCATTACTTATTAATCCTGGTGTATTTTGTTGCCAAGCTGCATTGCTTATATGGCTAGTTATTGCATACAAATGCAACTGGAATAATATAATAATATAATTATTAATATAATAAATCATTGCAGAAAGTTGATCTGTGTCAAACAATAAAATAGTAAACAAATGTGATAATTTTCACATCACCCTGTTTGATTGAAAGCTAAAAAGAAACCTAGATTGCTTAAAACTTAGGTCCTTTGTGGTCATGATAAATTCTTTTCATCTGAAAATTATTTGACTTCACATTTAGATTAGGTTCACCCCCTGAAATTAAAAGGAATGAGAGACAGCAAATATATCAATGGACAAGTTTTATCTTCTTTGAAGTCTTTATCTCTTTCAACATCAGGTGTGCCCTAGGATTATAAACTCATCCTATCTCCTTTCCTTTTGTGTAGTGATTTTTTGGTCAGATTCATTAGAACTCTTTGTCCTAATGTGCAACTTTTATATTAAAAAAACTGCAGTTTTTGTAGTATAGAGCAGTTATTGATTGAATTGTATTGAGAGAAAAAAAAAAAAACATTTTTCACACAACAAAGTAAGACCTTTTATTGAAGATGAATTTTCTGTTCTGTTAAAATGTTTGCATTTGGTTGAAATAGCTTAGAACAGCCAAATGTTTACTTTTTTAATATTAATCATTCGTTATCTGCTGCTATATATAGTGTTCTCTTGGGAATGCCATTCTAACTTTATGACTGTTTCTATAAGCACATTTAGGGGATTATTGGCTAAAGTCCTAGTTGTTGTGTAAAGGTGTGAATTCGCCAGCTAAATACGCTATAGACGGCTACTGTCGTGGTTGCGACTCTATTATGGGAATATTGTCGCAGTCACAGATTTGCTATGGGAATTTGCTGTTTGAGAATTCAACAATTGAATTCTCACTTTAGTCAATAACCCCCTTACAGCTTATAATTAATACCTTCTTAGGTTTATATTGTTCAGCTTTACACTAAGACATTGTTTCCAAAATCATTAGATGCTGTGGTTTTATAATCTCTCCCTGATGCAAAACTTGTATATCATATAGAAACTACATAGATATTGGCAATATTTTGAGGAGCAAACTGTCATCTTCAACTTGAATTGTAATTATTTTCCTAGCACATATTCAGCTATGCTATGTTGATCTAATAGAAGGGTAATATCATAAGCAAACTTTCTATCCAAGTTCTGTTATATCACTATTTAGATGTAAAGACCTATGATTTTCAACTAACTTTTCCCATGCAGGATGTCCCAGGGTGCTCTTATTAATGACTACCTGCCCCAACTAGATCCCTCCCCCCCATCTGGTCCAGGCTCTTGCTTTCCTCAGGGACTTCATCCATTGCCCCTTTTATTCCCTTCCTCCTTATTTACCCTGTTATCATATTCATTCTCCTTTCCTTTTTTTCCATATTTTAGCTTTGCTCATCTTCTAAGCCCTTTCTCATTTCCCTTCTTATAAACCTGAAAATTCCATGCAGCCATCTGATTCATTAAGTTCCAGAATTAATTAGCATGAGATAAGATTTGGGAGATTTTAATTATCAAATTGGTTCTTCTCTATTCTATGTGGTATTTCCCATGTGGTAAGCCAGAGCTACACTGGTTACTTTGTAGCTAAGCTGGAAAATAATACCCATTGTTTCCTATGTGATAAACCACACAGGATATTTTGTTTTGCACCATATAAAATAATTAGACTAATTACAATTAGCTCAGCTACAAAGTAGCCAGTGTGGCCACAACCTAATACTAATTCTCAGTGGAACTGAAGTACGTCTAGTGTTTGTATTTTATTGCTTATATTATTTTCCTGCTGTCTCTATGAGCATAAATAAAAAAAAAATGTAAAAATACATTAAGGATTTATTAAGCAGGATTATCTATTTTAAAGTCTGGTAAAATATTATATGCAATACTTGAAGTTGGGATCATATTATTTTGCAGTCCTACAGATATAAAGGGGGTCATTCCGGTAGCTCCGAATTTTCCTTCCCGAATTCACTTATAGCGAAGTTCCATTATAAAATCGCGACCGCGACTAAAAAATTGTCGCGGTCACGATTTTATAATGGGAGAATTGTCGCGGTCGCGACTTTATAATGGGACTTCGCTATAAGTGAATTCGGGACAGAAAATTC
>JAKJJM010159842.1:0-10947 GCA_021901965.1 Pipa carvalhoi
CAGGTGCATTTATACAGAGACTTGATTACACACTGGTGGATTATATTTATCATCATCAGTCATTTAGGACAACATTGGATCATTCAGAGATCCTCACTGAACTTTAGGAGTGAGTTTTCTGCACTGAAAGTAAAGGGGCCAAATAATATTGCACGCCCCACTTTTCAGTTTTTTGTATTTTTTACAAAAGTTTAAAATAACCAATAAATTTCGTTCCACTTCACAATTGTGTCCCACTTGTTGTTGATTTTTCACCAAAAAATTAAAATTTTATGTTTGAAGTCTGAAATGGGGCAAAAGGTTGAAAAGTTCAAGGGAGCCGAATACTTTCACAGGGCACTGTATATTATAGATAAAAAGTGGTGGCAGCCTGGTATCATTTTATTTTTACACTGCAGTTTAAGGGGGTCATTCCGGTAGCTCCGAATTTTCAGTCTCGAATTCACTTATAGCGAACTCCCATTATAAAGTCGCGACTGCGATGAAAAAATGGTCTCGATTTTATAATGGGAGAATTGTCGCGGTCGCAACTTTATAATGGGAGTTCGCTATAAGTGAATTCGGGATGGAAAATTCAGAGCTACCGGAATGACCCCTTAAATGTTATCTGGTGTGTCTTGTTATCATTGCAGTTTAAATTTTGAGAAACAGCTTAGTTTATCCATAATACTATTTCAGTCACATAAACTCTGCCTTAAATTTGCTCTAGTTGTTTCTCTCGGTGCGGTGAATAATGGTAAATAATTTGATTAGAAAACCTACTCTATTTTGAAAGTGTTTTAGAAAACTGTTACCAATATGTAGTGTTTTTTTGTAACGCAAGTATTTCTTAGGCATACAATGTAATTGTCCTCCATTTACTATTTGTTTAGGATTTTTAAGAATTGTTCAGTTTTGTGATCTAATGTTAAGGCACTAATCTCCAACCTGTTGTTCACCAGCTCTTTCTAAACTACAACTCCCAGCATTCCAATGATAATCTATCTGGATGCTTTATATATTCCTTTTAATTTTCAAAATCCCCTGATAATGCATGACCCTATGACCGACCATACCCCATTTATATGAATTCCTGTTTGCACAGATCTTGATATAATGAAATGTTTTTTTCCATAAGCACTAATGTAAAAGATGTGTCAGAACTGTGCATTTAACTATGTGTATTGTTGTATTCTTCAGAGGCGTTTCAGAGAGCACGGCGGAGAATGCAACAGGCACGTGAAAGTCTTCCTCAGGATATTCTGAACATATCTAGGGCAACACTGGAGCAGTCTACAGCCTGAAACCGTTCTGTGACCAGAAAGTTGTAGATGATTAGGATATGAGAAGAGCAGAAAGCAGTCAAATAATATGACCTCAGCACTATGATTGTATGGTGCTACAATGGTTTTAATAGTTTATGGAGAATCCACTCTACAAATCCAGTATCTCATAAATATTGTTTGCACAGAATGATAAGTGCCGTGATTTTTATATATAACATCTATTGGAGCTTTCAATGCCTAAAGCAGGGGTTCTCAATCTGTGGGTCAGGACCCCATTAGGGGTCGAATGACAATTTGCCAGGGGTCGCCTAAGACCATCGGAAATATAGGTTTTGAATGGGGTCGCCCAATAATTAATGAATGGGGGTCACCAAATCACAGGGAATTGTACTAAAGGGGTTGCGGCAATAAAAAGGTTGAGAACCACTGGCCTAAAGGGAATTTATTTCCTGACTGTATTGCTTTACTACTTCCAGTCAGCTGCCAGCCACACTTGTATTTTTCAGCCTGTAGAAACGGTTGTACAATCCTCACACAACTTCCATTTTTTAAATTCCATTTTATAATAATTTTCTGTAATTTCATTTTAATAATGTCTACAAGCCTAAATGATTTGAGATGTTTTTTTGTATTGGAGCAAATTCATACTATTATGCGACTATTTGGACCTTGCTCTTTAACCCCTAAGTGTATATACTATTACGGCACAAGACAGTGTATTTTGTAAAGAAACCGTGATTATATATTTGTTAATAAATTCATTTTTAAATGTTAGACCTTATTTCTCTCTTAGATGCTTCTCTAAAGGATTTTTCCAGCAGGGGGTACAACTATTAGAGGCAAAGCGCTGCCATATGCCAACAGAGTCTCGAACTCTCCTTTTTATAAAGGGTGGCTGGAAATGAATATGCCATGCACTGCATTTGGATGTGTCTGTTGTACTCTGCACTGTGAGTGACCAGAATTGTAAGCATCCACATTATATGGCCAAACCTCCAATCACAACTAGTTTCTTAATATCATTGTCTCTACACAAACATGCATTAACCTCAACCTGTGAGACCCTTTGTTGGCAAGTTTATAGCTTTGTGTGTGTGATATTTATCAGAGTGAGAATTGTCCTGTAGACATGTGATTTTTGCAACAATTCACTCCAAATTTGCATATTCAGCAGAGATTGCTATTCTCTGCAATGTGGCAGTTTGTGACTGTTCACTGACCGCATCAATATTTGCCACAGATTTGTGAACCATTAGGGGGATATTTATAAAAATCTAATTTTCTCCTGGTATATTTATAATTTGGAACACAAGATAATGGTTGTGCAGGTAGTAATAACTTCTGTCAAATAAATCAGGGAGAAAAAGCTCCGTCTAACTTCTAATATGAGTAATAGAAAAATGCATGAGATTCGCTGACAGCAGGTAATGGTAGTAATAACTACCTATTTATTGCACATATGTTTCAGGTAGGAAAGCCTTTATCAAATGTTATTTATAATTAGGTTGAAAATATTGATATCGCTGATATCGATATTTATTAAGCCCCTTAAGACCTTTTTGTTTATCACTGAAAAGTTTTTACCTGGTTGAGGATGGGGAAAACCCATTATTCCCTATGGAGAAGGTTTAGAACATTTTTTTCCTAAGTCCCCATCGAAAAAGATCAGAGCTATCAATGGAAAAGGAGCTCCATTGAAAGTAATGTAAAGTAGCAATATTAATGCATTGATATTTATCAATATCAATCTTTTGCAAGTAGCCGCATAAAACAATACCTTGCACTAAACTGAAAGATCACAATGACAGCTTGAACTGTGCTGTCCTATTCCTGCACAGAGGCAGACTTCATAGCACTTGGGAGTGTAGAGGAGCCATCATGAAGCGCCGCCCACTCAAATTATCAGTGCAAAAGTGCATACACGTCATCATGCTCATAGTGCTTCATTTTTTGCCAGTGAGTGGGGGAGCGTGATGATGTGTACGCTCTTTTAGACCGCCAATTTGTTTGAGTGGGCGGAGCTTCACGAAGGCACCTCTATGCTGATCTTTCAGTTTGGTGCAAGGTATTGTTTTATGTACCTACTTTTTAATTCTACCTTTAGATTTCCTTTTAATACCAGCCCATATAGCAATACCTTATCTTCACCTTCTGGCATCGAAGCAGAGGCAAACGCCAGTTACTGATCCAGCCATGGGCCCATCCATCTGGTCCGTTAAGAGTCATTCTCATCTCATCAGTCCATAAAACCTTTAAAAAAATGTGTCTTAAGATATCTCTTGGACCAGTCAGACTTGTATGTCTTGTTCAGTGGTGGTCTGGTTTCATCCTTCAACTTGACCATGTTTCTAACCCCTGAAAACCTTGTACTTCAGGCCACTCCAGGGAGGTTGCAGTTCTGGAATATGACAGCACTGGAGGATAATGGGTTCCCGATTTCAAATCTTTTTTTTTTTTTTTTTTTCTCTAAACACATTTCTTGAAACATTGTTGACTATTTGCAACAAAACATTGGATGACCACGCCCCAATATCTTAGCAAAAGTGCTGCATATTTCTGAAAGACTTAACAATATTGAATAATATTTTAGTATTTCAGTTAAATCCTTTTTTGTCCATTTTGACTGAGGAAAACAAGCGGCCTAATAATTAGGCCACATTCTCCCTAATTACACAAATATTTTGTAGGCAGAAAAAAAGAGAGTGGCATATCTCATTGATGAGTAGAAACTGGAGTAATGCTTCAAAGTACAGTAAATAACTTTATTTTAAATCACAACATGTTTCAAGCTTTAAGAGGTCCTTTTTTTAACTGAGCGACATAACAATGGTAGAGAAATTGGAAGCACATCTTTCTGCTACTTGAATGTAGATATTGAAAAACACAAACTAGAAACTTAAAGCCTTAAAATATAAATGTATTTGCTAGCAAAACACACTATGCTTGGGTTTAGATATACTACTTAAAGGAGATGTAATGTCAAAAACTCGTTTATAATGTTGCATCCCTTAGCCTAAGGTAATGTTTTTGTTTTTCATTTCCAGCTTATTTCGCTCTTACTAGCTCCACAAGAAACCTTCTCCCAGGGTCAAGTTTTAGTTAAGAACTGTCATATTGCTTAAACTTGCTTTGTTAAATAAAATCTGTTTTTAAAGCAAATGCACTGCCTATAATGAATAAAAAGATGCACTGTTCTTTGAACTTACAGTTTAAAAGGTAGGAAAAACAACCAATTTAATAAAGCTCTTGTTAAAGGGAAGAAAGGCACTTGGCAGTGCATGTCTTGAGAGGGTTAAGTCACAGTGACACAACACTGTGCTTATTTAAACAGGCAAAGCAAGCACTACAAAGACAGAAGACATGTTGCTCATTGTCAGTGGTTCTTTAAATACAAATATGTTTTGTAGTAAACACCACACCAAATACACCACTTGACTGAAATAACGTCTACATGGTAACACTTGCATTCCATAATCCAAGATATAATCATAGTCAAATAGAGCAGTGATTTTCACACTTTTTCACATGGGCTTCAGTTTCTCCCAATGGTCACTCGCTCACCTTGGCTACTGTACAGCTGTAGTTATGTGGGCATGGTTGGAATATGGAATGTTGGAAGTAAGTTTTAATTACAATCTGGTAGCTAGCCAGACCACACTTTATACATGGCAGAAATCAACATGAATGCTTTAATCTTAGTCCTGGTATATAATCCAAGTGTGGTTATCCAATGTAGTAAAATGCTTTAGAGGGTTATTCAAAGCATTCTATATGACTTAATTTTATGTGAAAAGTGATCTTTTGTTTTGTAATAACCAAGTAGAGAGCTTTATTGGTGAATTATAATTTAATACACTAATTTGAATTAACTCTCCATTTTACTATTTATGGCATTAAAAAATGTATTTGAACTTAAATACTGGAAAGGTATGGTTTTTTTTCTCTTTTCCTGCCAAGGTAATTATATATCACATAAATCTGACTGACTTTTTCATTCACACTTTTTAAAACTTCCAACTTTTTACTGATCCATCTTAATGACTACCTCCTATATAACATCTCCAAATATATAATGTTTTCTTATTCCATGCTATTGAGATTCTGATGCATTCCCTTATTATATTATGCCATGACTACAGACTTTTCCTATAGTAGTCTTTTACTGAAAACTGTTGCATAAACTATTACTTGCATTTTATTATATTTTTTTTACTCATTTTGCCATTTATTCTTAAAATTCTAGAGATCTGGGATCACAGTTAAAGTATTCACACTTGATTACAGACAACATATCATGTATAAGGTATATATTTTCACTTCTTTCCAAAATTATCTTTTAATTTCCTCATCCATAAAAGCAATATTTCACAACTTTTCTTGGTACTGTCAAACAGTTTTGCTATTCTCTGAAGGATAATTATTCCATTTGTCTCTAAATGCTCCAACCAAAATGTATATTTTTTTCAACTTTTCGTCATTGAATATTGTCAGTATTACAGCCAAGATTCAGGTTTGCCATTTCTTTTAGATTATAATCTCATTACTATATGCTGGGCTGTCTTCTACTATACTTCCATTATCATCAAGCTTCATAATAATAGCATGCAAAAAACACCGTCATTATTGATAGCTGTAAGCTCTGAGTAACAGCGCAATACAAAATGATTTATATTGATAATACATTTATATATAATTACTGTAATCTCTGTGAGAATAGCTTCTATTTTACACTTTACAGACTCAGACCTTTCACTGCATGGTCTGTTTGCTTGTATATGATTGGATTTTGCATTGTATCTGTTCAGTCAGCTCATGGCTGGCCTCTGCCATTTAAACAGTGGGTTACTGGGCAGTAACAGCCAAACTAGCGGTGGGGGCAGAATCCAGCGCAGCAAAAGTTAATTGATCTGCTGCTGGAGTCATGTTAATTGACCTTGTAAAGGGCACCCTTACACCCTTAGGCCGGCTCTGAGTCAGCTACAGGTGTAATGGACTTTCTAATCAGAAAGCTGGTCATTAACTTTAAAATGAAAGTGCTTCAATAATACATTATGAATATTTTACAAAATGCTTGCAATATGTATAAACAAATGAAGTTACAAACAGTAAACTTGTCTGTCGTATAGCAATGTGCTAGTGCTCTTTAAGTAAAATATAGCAATGCTCATTACTGTTTACAAATTCCTTAACAAATGATTTCCCCAATTTTAAAAGAACATATGTGTTCCATTCTAACAAAGCTACTGAATGGCTGTTCTGAAAAAAGACAATTTATCTATGCCATTACTGTTTGTAAATTGCTGGCTATACAATAGTAGGCTTACCTAGCCAAATTAAAGACTATATATGGAGTTTAACTGGCTTTTAGTAATTGCAAAATTGTTTTGAGGAGTAATCTAAGGGTTCATAGCTTATTAGATAGTAGGTTAGTTTTAGAAGACATCTCCCAGGAGTTATTAAATTTGCTTGCATAAAATTTAAAGCAAAATCAAAAATGTTTCCATCTAAATATATAAATGGCTGTCTTGAAAACTGTAGTTAATGTTTCATGTGATGTATGATCGTGTTCAGTTGTAGATAAATCCTCCTTGATTTAAGCTTGAGGAAGTATCAGAGGTTGTGGTTGAGATAACCTTTCTTGCCAGCACACATCAAGCACTGGATATAATTTCCCTTGAAACTCAGTCTGGAAGGTATATAATGGTATCAGCTCATCTGGGTTATCAGCATTGAAAAAGGTCAGTTCCCCCTTTTCATAATCCAAGTAGATGCCAATTCGTTGGGGCCGGTTGTTAATGGGCAAACACAAACTTGGAGATTCAAATGCTTCATATATTCGTCCCTCTTTAAGCCCAATGAGCCAGGCTCCGGCATCAGGGTTTCGAATCATTTTACCCTTACGGCTGATTGTGCCCTTGACCACTCCAATTCGCCACTTTGGTTTGGTGCCTACAATCACTTCCCAGTAATGCTTTCCTGTAGAGAAGCCCCGTGATGCAAGCACACAACTGCTGTAATCAAAGCAATCAGGGCTGCTGCCTCGACGTGTGGAAAGTGAACGGCATTGTACCACTGTATCTCCCTTAGACAACTCCAAAAGGGGATGTGCAGTGAGAGGGTTCAACTTCAATATCTCTGGAGCTGTTGAGAAGAATAGAAGAAAATAAACAATTGATAATATAAATATGGCCCTTCATGACTTTACTGTTTTATTACCTTGACCTGCTGCCTGTTCCCTTGTTTGATTTGCTGAACAGTTGCTATACCTTTTTCTATTTACCCAAAAAGACAGTCTGCAAATAGTTGAGTACCATACCACTTGCAATATGACCATTTCTAATAGGTCCTGGGGAGGTTCTAGTTTACATTTAAGCATATTAGGAAAGTGATTGGAGTTCTTCATGCCAGCAGCCTCTGCAAGTACAAAAGTATAGGCACCAGCCTAAGGGTGCTCTAGATACAAAACAGACCCATTGGTCAGGATACATTTCTCAAATTTAACTTGCAACCAAAACAATCAAGGAGACAATCAGTATTTGATCAATTACTAATCCTCACGCCAGGTTAGATAAATCCTCCTCTGCCATCTTCTGATTTTTTTTTACGAGAAAGCAAAATTTCCAGGACAGAGCCATGAAGTGCAGCGCTGGACTTATTTATTAGTAGTCCTTAAAACTTAGCACAGAAATACATTTTCATAAGGTGTTGTGGCAGAGAAAGGCTTAACCTTATGTTACCATGTCATCCTTTCAAAATGAACACTCATAAAATACACTCATTTAATTGTCCCTTTCAGAAGGTACACTTGACATTAAGAAGCATACTTATCAAATGCTGGCGCATTGCCCAGAGTAAGGTAGATGTGATTTTTTACTTTCTGATTTGGATTTTCGCCTAAACCATTTGAAAAGTCAATGTTCGTCAAATGATTTTATTCATAAGAGAGAGGAGTCCTATAGCTGTTTTGTAGATTTCAAATATTGCCTTTTTTGACTGATGAATTATTTGAATTAGACTTTAACAATTAGATTAACCATTTCCTGCTTTAATAACTGCAAAGGTTTTGAATCTTTATTTTTCACTGAAGAATACCACAAACTGCCTCTGTTCCCAAGAAGAGTACCTATTTCTCTTTTTCTGTGTGTAATGTTGCAGCATTTGTATGATGCATTGGAAGTTTTAAATCCAACCACATACAGTAGAAAAAACTATTCTGTATATTGTGCATGTCACATGGTGCAAGGGGGCAGTCTTTCCTTATTCACTGAATTGTAATGACTGCTGTAATAGCTGTTCCTTTAAAACAATAAAGATAAACTTATGAAAAGATATTTGAAACACAAAGCAGGTTAATTATTTTGTCAAGAAGTCTGCCAGGATTAAAAAAAAAA
Organism: Pipa carvalhoi; assembly: GCA_021901965.1. NCBI lineage: Eukaryota > Metazoa > Chordata > Amphibia > Anura > Pipidae > Pipa > Pipa carvalhoi. Next base: position 8,657 of record JAKJJM010159842.1, read on the forward strand.
CAAAAAACACAAACTTGGCTTCATTTTATACTCAGATCTGCTTTGCATTTTCAGCTGCACTGTGTAACTCTCAGGGTTCCCACCTGGCAGAATCCTTCTTTGGAGCCGTTTCCAAACGGTGATCTTGATGTCATCTTGTCGGAATCCGGGCTTAAAGGAAACTGCACTGTATGATGCATCGGAAGAACCAGGTAGCAAAGCCTGTGAACTATAAGTGATAAAGATCAATGATACTTTCTGTCTCAATTTGTTTCCTTTATCCCCAAAAGAAAAATACATGATATAGAGCCCTTACCCAGAGGTCACAACCGCATAATTCTGTAATCAGAAACAGATAAGTTAATTGTTAGAGAAATGCAAAAAAAAACCTAAACTTTATCAAATAAATCACATGAAGAATTATTTCTTTTTGTTGTAAGATTTTAACAGTGAAGTCAACTTATCTAGAATCTGAATGGTGCAGAGTTATTTAAGGCACAAATTATTCTTTGGAGGTATATATATATTCCTATGGAAATACGTCGAGTGGGAGATCTTAGAACACCTACTTCAATGAAATCAATCACATTCCTTTGTGTATGGACAACCCTATATTTTATTTACTTTTTTTCCGATCTTCACATCACCAACAGGGGATAAATAGTTATGGGAAGGGGTAAATGACTGGAATGATCTAGTGGTGAGTCAAGATTGACTGCTCAGATACTTCCACAGTGCTGTGATGGAGCAGAGAGAGGTTTTGGATTAAACATGGCTGCACATACAACTCTTTCCTGACTGGTGATATAAATAACATTTTTTTTTTTTGTTTATTTGTGTGTATGTAACAAAAATACTTCTCAGAACAGCTGACGTTTGCTTTCTGTAAGATCTTATGTTTATATTAGGTGTGTAAGTACCATTTTAATATTCACAATTCAGCTTTACTATTATTTGAGAGAATTAGTTAAAAGTGCAGTAATGTCCACTATGATTTAAACTTAAATAGAAAAGAGAAAACCACCACAAATGATTGCACCGGGTGAATAATTCATATTTAGTGCTCTACTTCTGCAAATTATCCATGTTGATCAAGCGTTAGGATAAACATTATCCTTCACCAGTTGCAGAACTATTGCATCCACCATCTCCCCACTAGCTAAACACATTAATAAATGCTTTCCTGCTCAGTGCTATCTGGCTATTGTAATTTAACTGTATACATATACAATGCACATCAATGTTTCTCACCTGAATGAACTTCAGGTTGTTTTCATTACCCAGATTTTCTAGCTCCCTTTCTCGCTCTTGGATTGTGTTTAGAAATTCATTTTTCTGTTGTAGCTGTGCTTCAATGGAGCTGATGGTGTCTGCAACCTTCTTGGCCACTAACTGCAGGAAATGGGACTCTTCTTCAGCGATATATTTCTGAAGCTCTTGAAACTCTTTGCGGATTAGGCGTTGGAACACATCAGATTCATTCTACAACAAAAAAACAAGATCATTCATGGACCCAGAAATGAATTAATTAGCTATTCCTCCAATTTATCCCAAGTACAGTCTGGGTTATACATACATCTTCAGATATAACTACATATTGCACCGGAATTAACAGCCTATTCGTATATTCCCATTTAAACATGTGTCATGCAAATATCAGAAGCAATATTGAAATATTCACAAAGCCATCAACCCTGAAGACAAGTGCCCAAATATTTATATGGTGATTTGTCTGGACCTTTTATAGATGGAAACACACTGACTTCTAAGGCCAGGGCCACACTGGTTGTTTTGAAATAGGCTTATTATTGACTATTATGCAAAGTAGACTGTGTGGTTTATACCATAGGAAACAACTGATTTTATTTTTCCAGCTCAGCTACAAAATTTTCAGTGTGGCCCTGGCTTTAATAAAATCTTGACAACTTACAGTTGTGCCTCTACTTTAAGTAGATCCTATAAAGTCCTATGCAGTTATATCTACTCAACAAATAACTAGATTACACTAATGATTTATTATCCAATCCAGCACTGATCATTCAAACAGATAATGGTTAAATAAACAAAAAATACAAAATAGACACAATAAGCTTACTCAGTCATTGTAACAGCAAAGCTGCTAAAATCTGGCACTTTGCACATGCCATTTAATGAGCTATGGGCTTGTGGTGACAAAATACATAATTAAAGGAGAACTATAGTCAGATGACATCTTTAAATATGCAGTACTATACCTTAGTGAGAAGTGTTTCCCCCCCCCCATTAGATGTTTCATGTGAAGCAGATTGATTTATTAGGCAGCAGTGGAAAAC
>JAKJJM010159971.1:0-12510 GCA_021901965.1 Pipa carvalhoi
TTTTTTATTGTACACATGCATTTACTTTGAGTTTAATATCTGTGAAGAAAAAGCACACACGTGTTTTGCTGCCTCCAAATGTAAGTGTGCAGCTTCCTCAGGAGTGTAGTAAGATAAAAATGAAAATAGAAATGCTATTTAAAAGGTATGAATTAATGACACTTCTGTCCTGTGAAGTGTAAAGATACGGGATTATACCAGACGTCACTACTGGTGACACATAACAAAACAAATGGAATGCATATGCGTTCCAGAGGAGTACCGGCATGGGAAAACCACTACTGGTGACGTGTATCTGGCGAAGTGGAATGCGTATGCATTCCAACATACTAAAAAGCCAGCAATGGAGGGATATAAAATGCTACTATGCATCATGCGAATATGAGTGCACAAAAATATACAAAATATGAATAACAACAGAAGAGAAAAGAAATGTTACAAAGATATTGAACTAATAATACAATCCACAAAGTAACAAAGATAAATATATAAAACAGAAACAAAAAATGGAAATAAAATAAATGAATGAAAAATAAATAATGAAATAATAAAAAAACTAAAAAATAACAACACAAAAAGAACCATTATATATTGAACGAAAAATCATAAATATGAGACTATACAGTATAAGTTAGAATTTGAAAAGCAGTTAAATCGAAATAAATATTTAAACCACTGGGTGACAATGTTTTAAAATGATATATCCAAAATATCTCACTTTGGCATAGTTTAAGGAATCTTTCTCCACCCTTATTGCTTTGGTTTATATGCTCCAATATAGATACTATATACCAACTGGATTTTGATTGTGTTTGCATTTATAGTGAGAAGATAGTGAATGATTGATTATTCCTTTTTTAATATCTCTGACATGTTCACTGATTCAAGTAGATAAACATCTTTTAATGTGACCTATGAACTTAAGGCCACATGGACAAATAAGAATGTAGTTACATAGATACTCCATCAACTGTAAAATCAGACAAACTGTTTATTATTCAAAATACGAGTTTGTAATTTCTTTTCTGCAATGTAACCACAGCAGTGACATCTGCTATTGTTGCATTTGTAGGTACCAGAAATTAAAGGAAGTCTAATATCATTAATATTCTTAATGGTCATCCCTTTCTTATAAACAAACACTGGTCTATCAGGTAAAGAGGGCCCTAATAACTGTGTCTGTGTTTACTATATGCCAGTGTTTAGTAATGTTTTTTCTAATAAAGTTGGCATCAGTGGTATATTCAGAAACAAATGGAATATTAGGTCTACCAGAGGCAGTTTTACTTTTTTCTTTATTTTCTAGTAATTGTTGACATGGAATATTATGAGCCCTAGACTTTGAAGAGGAGATAAAATGATTGGGGTAATTTTTAAAGTGAAATCTTGCTGATTATCTGACTGTGAATGAAAGCCCTCTATTTTCGAGCAGTTTCTATTACTCTTAAAAACTGTCCAAAAGGGATATTACAGTGATCGATCTACGTAAATGCCCACTTTTGCCATCTAAAAGGTTGTTACAATCGGTAGGTTTCCTAAATAATTTAGTTTCCACTTTATTATTCTCATGAAAGAGTGTTAAATCCAAAAAATTGTTACAGGTGTTATTAACTATGTGTGTGAAAGACAAATTATAATGATTGTTATTCAAATAATCAGCAAACTTATTGGCAGAAGTAACATCGCCATCCCAAATAATAAATCATCTATGTATCTAGTATAAAATTTAATATGTTTTATAAAGGGACAGTTATTCCATATATATCTCTCTTCAATATGTGCCATGTACAGATTGGCAAAAGAGGGAGCAAATTTGCTCCCCATTGCCGTGCCAGGAATCTGTATATAGAAATGTTGATCAAAAATGAAATCAATTTTTTGTAAAATATACTGTATACTAGACAAAATCAATTTAGTATGGTCAAAAGACAATGTACCAAATTCTTGTAATATATCACCAATAGTGTTGATACCAAAAATATGTTTAATACAGGTATAAAGAGAATATGTATTCATCACATGAAAGCCAAGATTAGGCTCCCAAATAAATGGTTGTAAGACACGTATGATTTGGGTAGAATCTTTTCGATATGATATTTGTTGAATAACAACAGTGTGGAGAAAAAAATCTATATATTCAGAGAGATTGGCTGTAAGTGAATTAATTCCAGAATTAATTGGATGACCTGGTGGATTTATTAAGCTCTTATGTATTTTTGGTAAGTGATTGTGTTGCGATCCTAGGATACATGGAATAAAGATATTCACGTTTATTAAGAACATTCTGTTGCTTAACGTTCAGCAATAAAGAATTAAGTTCTATATGAAATGTTTTGGTTGGATCGTAATCTAATTTTTTGTGTTCTCATCATTTAATAATCATAAGCTTCTCTCACCTCTCTTGAACTACTATGCTACCATCCTTATCAGCTTGTTTAATGATAATATTATTATTGTTGGATAATGTCTCCAACACTAATTTATCATTTTTGTTCAAATTATAATTAATAGGGGTCTTCTTTCTCACAGCAATATCATTTTGTATTAGTTTGTGAAAAAGTAAAAATATATTCACCTTGTGAATTTACAGGGTAAAAATTAGTTTTATTCACTTTAGGAAAATGACCCAAATCACCCGAAGCCTCAATCATAGGGTGAAGCTAAAAGTGTCTATTTAGAGTTAAACGTCTGATAAATTTGTTAATAGAAATAAAATTATAAAAATCATTAGATTTAACATTGGGAGCAAAGGAAAGACCTATTTAGAACTCTTATTTCATCTGGACTCAACTGGTAACTAGATAGATTATGGACATTATTTACCTGTTGAATTCCTCCTCTTCTGGTTCTATCAACCGTATTTTTCCCCTGGGCACTGGATATTCTAAAAAATCCCTACTAGTCTCAGGTGTTGCAGGTGAAATTGGATCAAATTAATTTTCTTGATCAAATGTGGTGTAATTACATTCCATTCCCTTATAGGGCTTAGAGAAAATGGGATAATTGTCCTTATTGACCTTATTGTGTGTTTTTGTTCTAGAACCAGATTCTTTATCTGAGTTTAAAATTTTATTAACTCCTTCCTTTAATCCAGATGTCTGTCTGTATATGAAATCAACTTTCTGTAAAGGTTTTATCTCTGTATAAATAGATATAACACACAAGGAACTCCACAATCATATGCATTCCACTTCGCCGGATATACATCACCAGTAGTGACGTTTTCCCATGCCGGTACTCCTTTGGAACACATGCGTTCCATTTGTTTTGTTATGCGTCACTGGTTGTGACGTTTGGTGTAATCCCGTATTTTTACACTTCACAGGAGGGAAGTGTCATTAATTCAAGTGGAAAAATGCCTTTTAAATAGCATTTCTATTTTAATTTTTATCTTACTACTCTCCTGAGGAAACTGCACACTTACATATCCTGAGTACTACAAATTTATTTGATTGTTCATCTGATGCACTCTACAATCATATTGCTTAACACTTTCATCATGGATCACCTATGCTGATAAAGAATTGTTGTTGTTCAATGTGATTTCACTGCTTACATCTATGGTGAGCCTCCCCCTATACAGGGGTTTGAATTTTGCACCTGTTATTTCACCTTTAAGACATTTTGGTGTTTTTTCATTTTTTCTCCCCACGTTCACACAATTCCTGTGTGTTGGTTATTTAGTCTTCCCTCTTTCACACCATTTATCATTTTGATAAGACACTATTGCTCCCTTATACCCTCCATTAATTTAAAATGGGTTTTGTTTCAGTTTTTGGAATAATTTATTTGTTCTACTCTTTTCTAGACTGTTCTATTACCACAGTTAAATGGAAAGTTAGCTTTATTAAGCTATATACACATGCACTTTTAAATCTGCTTGAAAATTTGAGTAAAATGCATGTTTTAGCAGATGTAAATGCAATTGCAGTTACCGTATATATAACTAATTTGACAAGCAATAATACTGATGCTAATATAAATGGATATGTACAAAATGCAATATTTGTAGTATTTTATATGCATTTCCTTTGACTTCTATTCTAATTTTAACATGATGTCAATATATGCAAAAACTGATGCATGATTTGTTAAAACAATACAAAACTAATAAAAAGTAAATAAATGCTAGTGTGTATTCTTTCATTTAATGATACAAGCTTTTTGTGTTTACATTTCTATGCATTGAAAAATGTGGAATTTTACTGTTACTGTGAATGAGCTCTTGGATTAGCTTTCACATCAATATAATATTTACTGTGCCTTCCACTAAATTTGTATCGAAATCTTGACAGAATAACGTAACTATAAATATTAAAAAGTCTGATGTCAAGAAAAGCAATGGCACTCTCATATCTTACACTTTGTTGAAATGCCTTGCTCTGGAAAGGTAATAAAACATTGTAATTTTAAACTAAATAATTTAGTCTTTGTTAGTGGAGAGGGTTTGTGCCACTGATGTCAGTATTTTGATGGCTTTGATTGTTGCTTGCTCAGTAGCCAGCCAATAATTTGCTGCATTAGACATTGTTCAGTATTCTAGCCCAGGTTTCTAGACTGTTACACATTCTGTTTTGCATTACTTTACCAGCTGGAATGTATGTTTGCAAGAGGATGGTTGTCTGACTTTCATGTCAGTTTTGTCTCAGTTTTGATAAACTATTTGTAATAAACTGTATTTACCAGTATATGGCACCAAGGCTAATGATTGGCACTTTATCTATAAAATGTAAATTAGTAGAAGTAGGATGATCATGCCACCCCACATTAGAGATAGGGTCTACTCACTGCTATCAGAACATGTAAGCAGACATGGGATGTTGCACTGGCATTTCCTGGTTCAACTACACAAATGTGACCCTTACAACTGTGATTTATTACAAAAAGTACCTCATGACATGTTTCGGGCTCATCTGCCCTTTTTATATGACACTGTTACAACAGAAACATACAAACAAACAAACAAACAAATAAACATCCTAACCCCCTCTTGATTGGATAAATCCTGTTCATCAAGATAAAGTCTGTACATTGTGAATCCACAGTTCCTTTCACTCTTCTCTCTACATTATTGCTTGCTACATCTCAAATGCACTCGTGTGCATTCATAGAGCTGCCTGTGCCTTATGTCATAGGAAATATTTTGAGATAGAGCACCTTTATGCCATTTTAAGGTAAATTACGGGGTTATCTCTCCACTTATAATCTTAGAAATGAGCATAGCAGAAGCTGGTTCAGTGTTTCGTCACCTGATGAAACTGGTACAGAGACATCTACTTACAGAACATGTATTGTAAAGCATGTATTATTAAATGAATAAAACAAATTCCACTCAGGTACAACAAGTTATCTAGTTTATGCAGATTAAAAGTTTAACAATATGGGACATGAACTGTCTGCCCTTTCTAATCATCAGGAATTAATGGAATTTATGCCAGTTTCTGTGATATGGTTCCTTATGGTTGCATTTACAGATTTTCCATTTACCAGGGGGTGCAACATGTTGGCCAAGGATTTCAAGGCAGGAGGAATTTGATAAAGCAGATGAGGATGCAGAGGACTAATCATTTTGACAGGCAGTTTGACTTTGCCTTTTATGCATTTGTGAATTCAGCAGGAGATATTTACTGCAAATTTATGCCTGTTTGCCCTCTTTTCTAATGGCAGTTAAAGCATGCATTCACTGGTAGATTTACTCCTGGTTCTAGCGACTATAAATGTGATATCTTTATAAATCCCCCAAGTAAGTGTGAAATGGTTTGTCACAGTGTGTCTGTTCCATTCATGCTAAGTGTTACATAGCATTCAGGGCATAAGGTTGTCCTGTGCATGTATCAAGGAATAGAGACAATATATTATAGTTTTCGCAAGTATGTCAAGTACGTTTTCCATATGAAACAAGTAAAGAGGAAGTATGTGTGTTTTCTTGAGGAGATGTTGGAAGTAATATTTAGCTTTTTTCCTCTTCCTGTTCATTTGTGCAGCAGGGAGTAAAATTGCTTCCATGAGCTGAAAAAAGGCATCTTTTTATTGGAAGCACTTTGCTTTGGTCTGAATACAAAAAGGGAAGACGTTCATGAATATTACAAAATGTTTTACAGGAGAACAGCTTGCAGTTTCACTGTAGTTAGGGTAAAGCCACAGGAGCAAGCATTTTCCTGGCTGTAATTTGGGGGAAGGGGAGGTGTAATTGCTGTGACAAAGCTCTACAAAGAATTTGGTTATTTTGCAGTAATTAGTAGTAAGCTGTGATTTTTTTAACACCTGTATTTCGGTACACATAATGTCCAAACTCCGAATTTTAGGTCCAAGGACCAATAACAACAGATAAAGAAAGATTCCCATTTAGACTGGTATGGCAGCCATCTAGGAAGTTGACCCACTTTCTATTGCTCTGTGTGTGTATCTCTTTACTGCTTGTTTCTAAGTTTTATCTATTGATAAACACCCTCCCAGCTCCATTGTTTCCTATCAAAGTTTATAAAATACATATTTCGCAAGCTTATCAAAAAGTCTAACAATGTATTAATTAGGCGGGGGCTCCACTGACTACTTTGTAGCTGGTCTAAGCTCTTTATTTTCTATGGTGCAAAAACAAAATAGCCTGTGTAGTTTATCTCATAGGAACCTAAGCGAATGCAAGGAGAGTATACAGGGGCTTATTCATAAAAATGCATAAAATAGCATTCAATGCTTCTTCGACAAAGGAATTCATTGTTTAGTGAATAAGTAGTATTACATTTGCATCTGTCGGAGCGAAGTGACCCAAAGAGAAACAAATTCACTTTGACTGTTGAATTCACATTTAAGGAATAAGCCCCTTAAACTTCTTGTAGATGATGTTGGTGGAATCGAACTCGGCACCCAGTGCCATAAATAAACAAAATAAAACCTAAACCAATAAAAATTTGTAATTTTATTTAAGATATGATCTTTACAATTATAATGTAGAAATAAATGGCAATTTAAAACAAATATTTTTCTACTATTATTTATCCTTTTAACGTTTTCAGTGAATTTCAGAATAGTACACTGCAAAAAAAGACTGAAAACTGTGATCCTCTCACTAATAATAAATGAATGCGTCAGCGCTGCCTTTTGCATTTGCAAAAATACTTTTCCACAAATTTGTCAATAGGTAAAATTGTTTTTGTCTTTGTTATGCATTTTCTTTTAGAAATAAGAGACTTGGGGGCTCATTCCGGTAGCTCCGAATTTTCTGTCCCGAATTCACTTATAGCGAAGTCCCATTATAAAGTCACGACCGCGACAATTCTCCCATTATAAAATCTTGATCGCGACAATTTTTTAGTCACAGTCGCGATTTTATAATGGGACTTCGCTATAAGTGAATTCGGGACAGAAAATTCGGAGCTACCGGAATGACCCCCTTGATGTGGAGAGGACAAAGCCATAGTGGGCAGAATAAAAAGAACATCTAAGTTTGCTTTTTACCTGGACTTGAAAGCAAACTTGCTACCTGAGTTGACTTTTCACACTCCTACACACACCGACTTGGATGTATAATTTGTTGTAAAAGCCCATGAAACAGGTCTTTTGAGTTCTTAAATACTGTTGCTAGTTTTTTTTTTTAAGTAAAGAGTTTTACAGCTCTTTTAAAGGAGAACTAATGGTGTTTTAAAACAAAGGTTTTGCAAGCTTAGGAGAAGGACATATACTTACTTATCTATTCCCTGTGCAGTCTCCTGCTTTATTATAAAGCTTCTTTTCTACCTTTTGTGACCATGACATTACATATTCTTTATATACTTTCCAATGTGTGCATGCGCGGAAGCAGTATTCTGGAACTCGGCAGTTACTTTTAATCCCCTTATGGGTTACTGAAGGGTATACATTATCCTTTATAATATACAATATAAAATGCTTTTACACCTTAAAACAGCAGTTCTCAACCTGTGGGTAGAGACCCCGTTGGAGGTCGCCTAAGACCATCGGAAATATAGGGTTTGAATGGAGTTGCCCAAGAATAATTAATGAATGGGGGTCACCAAATCACGGGAAATGTACAAATGGGACGCGGCAATAAAAAGGTTGAGAACCACTGACTTAAAACCTATTTTCCCCACATTGTAAACTTTGTTGCTAAAACAGCAGTAGCAGTCAAACATTCAGTCATTTTTTTTTATCATGTTCCTATCCATTTTAGCACTAAACAATGCATAAAAACTACAGATCTATTTATTTATAAAAAATTTTTCTATATATTTTATTTATTTTCTTATTTAATTGACACCTATAGCCAAATGAACTGTCACTTTATGCTTGTGCACTTGTTATCCTCCTATCTGTTTATGTAAGTCTCCCTATTTAGATTGTAAGCTCTACGAGGCAGAGACCTCTATCCTCTTGTTTCAATCATGGCCTGGCACTTAGAGTGATGTATTTTCTGGATTATATGCTTGTAATTTACTTCACTTGTACTATTGTTAAGCACCTTTCCCTTGTATGTTTTATAACTGTATTGTTGGATTATACAGCACTGCGTAACCTAGTGGCGCTTCAGGAAAATGTGTTAAAGTGGCTTTAAAGGGTAAGTAAACCCTGGATATGAAGAGATCCCTATTTACCTATTATCAAGTCAAAAAACCATTAAGAAACTCCTGACTCGCCTCTTCTTTGAGCAGAGATCAAAATCCCCCTGAAACGTTTCACTCCTCCAGCAGAGCTTCTGGTATGGGAAGCTCGAGTGTTAAGTCACGCCAACTCCTCCCCCTGGCTCTCTCTCTGCACTGCCGACTGCACAGGCGGCGGACAGCTTTCCTATGTGCATGCTCAAGGACAGGAGCTGACTTCACATAATTTATTTCTTCCCATGTACAATTTATTGCATGGGCAAATCAGCATGTAAACTACATACTTATTTTCACATTTGAAAAAATATTTTTATTGTATTTTTTTGAAAGTGAATCGTTACCGTTTTTCATCACGTATTTACAAGAACCACACCTATTTTTTTGAAATCTAAAGGTACCAACTATACCACTTTAATAGATTTTAATCTGGAAGGTGCTATTTTGCCTTTAATTGACAGACCTCATTTATAAATGAAAACTGGTCTGTCAGGAAGTTCATTTTTTAACAGATTGTCTAGTTTTAATATATGCCAATATTTCTTGATTGAATTTTCAATTAACTTAGCATTTGCCGAATATTGGCTAATGAAGGCTATTTGATGATCGAACTTATTTGCCATAGGTCTCATTTTTTCTTTGAGTAAATCCGTTCTTGAAATGTTATTAGCTTTACTTCTAGCTTCTGATATTATGTTTACAGAGTATTTTTTGACCTCAAGACGATTAGATAACTCATTAGAAAATTTGTCATAATCTTCCTGTTTGGAACAATGCCTACGCATTTTCAAGAATTGTCCGAATGGTATGTTCTTAATCCATTTTGAATGGTGGCCACTCTCTGCATGCAAAAAGTTATTAATATCCGTAGGCTTTCTAAAGGTCTTAGAATGTATTTTACCATGTTCGTGAAATAATGTCAAATCCAAATAGTTAATTGTCTGTGTGTCTATGTGTGATGTAAATGCTAAATTATAATTATTTGTATTAATGTATTGCAAAAAATTGTTAATCGATAATTGATCTCCCTTCCAAATGAAGAGCAAATCGTCGATATAGCTCTGGTAGAATACGATGTTGTTCTGATCAAAGGATGAATTCCAAATAAATTCCTCTTCCCACATATCCATACAAAGGTTTGCAAATGATGGGGCAAACTTACTCCCCTTCGCCGTACCCTTGGTCTGTATGTAAAAAATATTTTCAAAAAGGAAATAATTCCTTGTCAGTATAAACTCAATACAATGTGTAATAAATTCAGTTTGTTGAGATTCATACATACCAGAAGATAAAAGAAAATCTTTTGTAGCTTTAATACCCAAGGAATGAGGAATGCTGGTATACAGGGAAAACGCATCACATGTTAGCCAATAAAAGTTTTGTTGCCAGGTAATAGAATCTAGTTTTTGAATTAACTGCAAAGAATCACAAAGGTATGATTTTTGTTTGACTACAACTGGTTGTAGAAAGTAGTCGACATACTCAGATTAATTTGATGTAAGCGATCCATTCCCTGAAATTATTGGCCTTCCTGGTGGATTATCCAAGTTTTTATGGATATTAGGAAGATGGTAAAGGAAAGCCAATCTGGGATGGGAATTAAACAAGTAATGAAATTCCTTATCAGTTATTATATTGGACGTTTTTGCTTGTGTTAAGAGAGTTTGGGTATTTGGTATTGTATTTATATAGCACTGATATATTACGCAGTGCTGTACAGAGATTTATCATTCACTTCAGTCCCTGCCCTGTAGAGCTTACAATCTAGTTTCAGTCACACACACACAGATATATGTTTTTGTATTGTGGGAGGAAGCCAGAGTGCCCGGAGGAAACCCACGCAGATGCAGGGTGAAATTGAACCCAGAACCTCAGCGCTGCAAGGCAGCAGTGTTAACCACTGAGCCACCGCACTGCCCGCTTAATTCTGAGCTCTTAATTCATTAACAAATTTGTGAGTGGGATCATTAGGGAGTATACGATAGGTCTCCACATCCTGTAATAATCTATTAGCTTCCTTCAAATAAGTGTTCCTATCCTGCAGTACAATTCCTCCACCCTTGTCAGTGGACCTAATAACAATATCTGAATTGTTCTTTAAAGATTTGAGAGCTAGTCTTTCATATTTAGATAAATTATCCTTAAAGGCAGGTGGTTTGTCTAATTTGGCCATTATGTCCTTTTCTATTAAGGTGTGGAATGTACATATCTTGTCTCCTTGTGAGCCGCTGGGAAAAAAATTGGATTTAGGTCCTTTGGGAAAGTGGATATATTTAGTTTGTGCATTAGTAATGATACCAGTAGGATTATTGCCCCTCATAATAAAATTACGTTTTAAAGTCCATTTCCTCACAAATTTATGTAGATTAATATATGTGTCGAAATTATTTGAACTCATATTAGGAACAAATGATGAACCTTTAGTTAAAACTTTTTCTTCTATGGTGTTCGGTTTATAAGAAGATAAGTTAAAAATGTTTTTTTAATGTGAGAACTGTCTGTCTGGTTTTTTTTTTGAGTTGGGTCCTCCTTCCCCCTCTACAACCTCTATACTTTGATTTAGTGTTCTTTTGCCGCGGGGTGTTGGGTATTCTAAAAAATCCCAGGAGTGATTTTTTGACCTGTAATGTTCTGATAGTCTATCATCAGAATTCTGTCGAATATGCTGTTCTCTACTAGTAGAGGGATAGATAGATCTAGACCTGTTAGTATCACTGGTGGACCATTGAAATATCGGATAATTACACTGAGTGTTCGTGTGATGAGTAATTTGGAAGTATTGGAAACTCTTTGCTCATCTCTAAAGTTAGTATTTGGTAGGGGCTCTTGGCTGTGATCATTAGATCTATGTTGTATACGACTGACAGTACAATGAGTAATTTCTTTGGAAACATTGGAGGCCCTTTGTTTATCTCTAAAGTTGGTATATGATGGGTATTCTTCATTGTAGTCATTCAATCTGTGTCGTGTACGACTAGTGTGTAAATTTGAATCATGTCGTCTTCTATTCCAATTGTCATATCCTCTATTGTAGGATGGTTGTCTCCTATTATTTGGATATGTATATTTGGCCCTATGGGATGGTAATCGTTGTCTAGAGATTCCCGTCCTATTATAGGAATAAGGTATAGAGTAAGAGTGTATTGGTAATGCTGATTTCTTATATTGAAAATCTTGTTTATCCCTAAAAAAACTTTTTTTGCTTTTGTCTAAACAGCTCTTTGTCAAATGACAGCATTCTTTCATTGATTGTATCCCTAGTCTCAATAATTTCCTCAGTGTCAACCACATTTTTAAGTATATTCTGAAATTCATCTATCTCATTCCTAATTTCACCAATTTTTTCACTGAGGAATACATACTATTGTACATAACAACGAATATTCCTATATGAGACAAGCCTGTATCATTTACCTTCTGGTATGTGCAGTAGCACTGGGGGGTTTTTCATCTCCCCCACTCGCTAGAGGAAAGCAACTCCCTTCACTTCACTTAGTGTTATTTCGATTCTTCACTTTTCTGGAAGTTGATAATTATTCAGAGTGTTCACCAGGATTATTTTAACCCTTATTGTTTGATTCACTCCTACTTTGAATTTTGTATCATATTTGATTACTGTTTTCACTTTTCACTCAATTACTACACTTAGAGGAGTTTTTTTCTCCTCTTTGTGCTCCTTTTCTCCTATTTTTATAGGTTTGTACAGTTGGTTCATTGGGTATTTGGCAATCCACCCCCGTTTGGAGCAGCACGTTCTTATATTTACTCTATCTTATATATATTTTATATATTTTTTCTGTTTTGTGCATATACATTAGCGCTGCAATTTTTTGTGTTGTTTTCTTTTATTTCTAACTCTTTTATTCCCATATGGTATGTACCTCTCACAATGAGTAGTCAAGATTTTTTTAAAACTATC
>JAKJJM010160093.1:0-11255 GCA_021901965.1 Pipa carvalhoi
AATTTTCCGTCCCGAATTCACTTATAGCGAACTCCCATTATAAAGTCGCGACCGCGACAATTCTTACATTATAAAATCGCGACCTCGACAATAAAATTGTCGCAGTCGCAACTTTATAATGGGAGTTCGCTATAAGTGAATTCGGGACAGAAAATTCGGAGCTACCGGAATGACCCCCTTTAAGTATAATGCTTGCTTGTCTGAGCTTGCTAGTGTGTGCTAGTTTAGAGTATATGTTTGTACATCAGGTGTGCGGGTTCTGTTGTTTATAAATTTGGTGGATAGTGGCAGGTTTTACTACAACATCTGTGTGGTGTGTGAACTATGTTGTGATGTCTGCTCAGTTTGTACCCTGAGTTAGGGGTGATTTCAATGCACATATATTCTGCTTTTCTAGCAGTAATCTAAAAGTAAAAAGCATCCATACAAATATCATTTATTGCAGTTTGTAATTTTATCAGTTCAAAAGGTTTATGGTCAGAGGTCCAAATAGTATTGCTGAAAAAATCTCTAAAAGGGTAAGTTCTATAGTTATCTAATAGTCCATTACAGCAATAACTCCTTTGTGGTAAGGAACTGAACTTGCAAGTTAATGATATTGCACTTTCAACCTAAATATTGTTAATATACTCATTGACGTGATATCCTTCATATAAATAACAGCTGCCTTCAAAGCTGTACTTTGTATCAATATATACATCTAGAAATATCTGTTTTGAAAAATGATGGTATGCACTAAGATTTACCATGTCTGACCTCATTATATTTCACTTCAGATTTAGTTTCTGGTGCATTCCCTACAGACTCCTGACCTCATTCAAATAACAAAATTACCATGCTAATCAGTTAAGCTGTGTAATTGTTTTAAGTAATTATCACATTCCTTTGAAACCCTAATGAATATTTAGGAAACAACTGTACAATAGTGTTGTTGTTTTTTTTTTTACCAACAACAGTGCACTGTAAATGCTACATTTAAAGAAGAAAACTAATCCTTTTTAAGCCATTTGTGGAAAATGTTTCTATTGATCAGGTTTGGTGAACGTGAGTTAAAGGGCTGCAAATAACACAAATATTGTTAAATAGATCATTATTTTACAGTGTCAGATGTTTTATATTATACTGATGCTGGCCCTACCTTATATTGACCATTTAGTATTATTGAGTAATTGAGCCTTGGGCCTACATGTGACTCCAGGATATCAGTTTTGATCCAGGTGGATCATGGTCCTCTTCCCTGATTTCCAGTAAAGTTCTTTATATTTGGTCACAAAATGTAAATATTTTGTATTACAATATACAGGAAACAAAAACCAGTGTCTCATCTTCTACAAAATTTACCAAAAGAATTTCAGTCAACCCTATACAGTAGAAATCTAGTTTTTCTTATTTATTTGGATCCACTTTATCTTTTGAAGATAGTGTCATGTTGTTCAGAGGAAGTTATAAATATTTTGAGGTCTGGTACAGATGCCTGTTTTACCTTCTACTTTTTGTTGCCACAACTTATCTATGTCCACTGTTGTTTGTTCTCTAGCATTTGGCTCTGTATATGGTGTCTGTAATTTGATGCACTATAAACTAACTTTGGTATTTGCAGTTCCCATATAAAAAGTCTTTACACACCACTTTGGTCCTTTTGTTGAAAATTTGTGGTCAATTGAGGTATTCATCATGTTTCGAAGTGACAATTCGCTAATGTATACATACATGAATAACTCAAACTGATTTTTCTACCTCAAAGTATTTAAACTGGGGGCTAAAGACAGAGTTCTTGGAGTTTACATCATTCTATTGAGTTTGACTATTGAAGCATTTATGTACAGGTGTACATTAATATTTCTTATGCAAATTAAGTTAAGGACAAATGGATCTCTAAAGCAAGGTTCACAGGAGCGTATGATGCACAGCGCATCATACACTTGTGAAACCTAGCCGCACTGCGAATCCCACTGAACCTACCTTGTTCTGGCTGTACGTTAGCAAAAATGCAACAACTAGCGTTCGCACGCGCTCACGTTATGCGCATGTGTGGCCGCAACAAGGTAAGTTTCATAGGGATGTACGGCGAGGCTTTTTTTATCACACAAGCGTATGATGCGCTGTGCATCATATGCTCGTGTGAACCTAGCCTAAAAGTAAAGGTATTATGCTAGTATTGTTGATTCACATTCAATTGCCCTAAAGACCATAATGTCTTGATAGCATTAGGTGACATTAAAGTGCACCCGTCAGCTTCAAACAACATTGTGTATATTTTATTTACTAGGCTATAGGAACATTTTTCTAATATACATCTATTTAAAAAAAGTACCTTTCTCTAGCTTTCCCTTCGTGTCTGTGCCTGTCAGCCCGACGCTCGTGTTAGCTAGGAAGGCTGTAAGAGGAGGCGCGGCTTACTTGATTGCCAAGTTAAGTGTCTCCTACCTCGCGGTCGCCTCATTAAAAGTCGCAACTAGATTCGGGATCCTAAGCCTACTGAATCTAGTCATGGCTTTTAATGGGGCACGCCCTCCCATTACTGCGCGTGATAGGAGGCACCTCCTCTCTCAGCTGCCTAAGCAAAGCCAACACAAGCCAAGCCATAAGGCTGGAGTCTCAGGCTGACAGACACAGAGAGAAACACTACATAAAGCTTAGAACCTCTCCAAGCCCATCATTTCCATTACTTTCAGACATATGGTGAGGAAATATTCAAATTAAGTTAGAAATATTTTTGTGAGGTTTCATGTACTAATGGGGCATTATGGGGGTTGTAGTGTATGAATGGGTGATTATGGGGGTTTTACTGTTCCAATGGGGGATTATACAGTAATATATAATTATGGGGGTTTTACTGTATAATCCCCTATTGGAACAGTAAAACCCTGTATGATAATTCTTCAGAAACATCATGATGAAAGCTAAATTGCAGTACAGGGATTGTCTGCTTTTCAACTAAGCTGTTGGTACCAATCACCCCCCTTATGAATGCTCTTATAGAACGAGGAGAGAGAACTGGGGCTTAATCACATTTTAGAGAACATCATGGAAAATGAGAGCAATCCAGGAAGAAAGAGGGATAAAAATGGATAGGTTAATAGCTGCCGAAGTACTTTCCTTCAGATCATGCAATATTCCTAGTGCTGCCAGCACTACCTAAGTATCTTAACCCTGATATTAAGGAATGAATTGATTGAAGCACTACAAGCTGAACTTTTTGACAGAATACTAGAACTGGAGGAAAGAAAGAGGAATGGCTAGCCAAAATTATTTATAAAGGAATCAATCTAGAAAAAGTGAAGTACAAAATTTAGGCAAATTTGTACTCCTACACTTCTACACTTCTAATCTTTTCACAAACTCTCTTTTTCTTGCTCTTTCTTTGATTAACCAAAAAACTTTGGCAGAGAGCAATAAGTGGGGAAAACACTGTATTGTAGCCCAGTCTCTAACACACCCATTTCTACCACATACTAAAATATTAGGTTCCACTAGTTCTCGTATCTCATTTCTACCTCCAGTAATCTATTAATTAAAATCTCAATTAAAAGTCTGTAGCCACTCTCTGCAACTCTGATAACTGATGTTGCCATATAAGTAATACTGAATGAGCTGAAATAGAGAATTATACATACATAATGATTACAATGCTCAGTTATAAAGCATATCTAATTTCCATGTCTCTGTTAAGACTCTACAGCATTTATCCGACATTTTTTTCTTTTAATACATGCAAACACACAATGTTTTAAATATTTTGCACATTAACTTACAAATCATTAATAATCATTATGTGATAAGAATAGGAATAGCAATAAAGACCAATATTGTGGTCATTATAAGTGATGGAGCTTTGAGATAACGAATATATTAATGATTGCTGGGGCCCAACAGGAAACAACAGATCAGGAGCCCACTAAGCAAAATATGTATTTTAATTTCCATCTTCAGTCTCTTTGCTGTTTATTTTATATCACCCTCAGGAACCTGCCATAATGGCACAATTTCAAACTTCAAGGGGGCCTACTAAAGTCAGAGCCCACCAGGAGTTTCCCACTGTCCTGGTGGACCAGAAGGACATTGAGCTAAGAGCAATGTAAGCGATTAAGATCAAGAATAGTGAGTCTAGTTTGTTTTATTAAAGTGTGCAGCTATCACTGCAGACATGTGAATCTCTACAGTGTCTGTAGATTTGAATTGGAAATAATTATAATTGTGGTGAAAATATTTTAAGCAAAATCAGCATATTAGTATTGTATATTTAACTTTTCCTTTTTTCATTTCTTTTTTCTAATTGACTTTTTTACATTGACACAGGTCCAGCATTTTATATGCACAGAAGCTGCATTCCCTTGAGTTCCTCAGATATGGCTCTTTGAGCTTTATTGCTGTATCAAGAGAACACAGAGATAATCCATGCTTTATAGCAGAACTTATTTTAATATATATTGGTTCTATATGAGATGAATCCCTTTGTTGAGTCTACAACAAATGTTATTTACTATTTAACTTCTGCTCATAAAACTTTACAAAGCAATCTCTCCAGCTGTGAAGTTCCTTTTATGATGCATGTAAACAAAGAACATGAGAGTCTCACATACATCATAGAATAGGAGTCAATACCATTTCTCCTATATTGCTCTGAGCTAGAGCAAACCATTGACATGACATTTCAATTTCTTAAGTCTTAACTGCAATTTAAAGTGTGCTGATCTCTGTATACATATTTTCAAACTATTTTGTTCTACTAATTTATACTACAGTTTATATTACTCTCTACAAACTCATGTTTTCTCTAACCTTATCACTAGTCTACATTTTAATCGCTCTTGCTTTCTTCTCATAAGCCATCTTGCACTTTATATTAATGTTTCCATCCAATCCCCCATGAAGTCTTGCACTTTTTAATGCTCTGGAGCTCTCAGCATTTCCACCACTATCACAATAGTTGCATTTTCTAGGTAATCACAATAGTCAATAATTTTGATGTGTGGGAGTGACAATAGCTTGCCTACTCCACCTGAGTTTACATATCAATCCAATGGTGGTGAAGATTGTATGCACTTACTTATCCTCACATCTTTGTAACTGAACTACAGGGAATTTACATTGTTCTGAACATCTGTAATGCTTTACTAAACATCCATTTCTTTGAATGCTAGCTTTCTGCCTCTGTACCTGTTAACCATCTATTAATTTGTATGTATTATACTTGCTACAAATGTTCAAATGAATAATGGATACTGATATTTACCGACTGATTGTACAATGTAGCATCTGAAAATAGAATGTGTGGATAATTCCACAGTTGTCTCCTTTTCAAACCCAAACATATTAAATAACAAAATGTTGAATAGTAATTCAGTTTCTTTCCTTTATATATAGTAACAATTATAGAACCTGTTGTACAGTATGTTACTATGTATATTTTTGGAAATGCCCTGTTCTCCTAATCTTTTTTGAAATATCGTGTCTTTTATTTTTGAATTTGATAACATCCATCATTTCAGCATATGTGTCTTAAACTGATAAACCAGAAAAACTCTTCAGGCCACATTCCCGAAGCTCCGAATGTGCCATTGCGAATTCATTTCTGCGAAGAGCATGAGGCATGCCGCTGAAATTGTCGCGGGCGTGCTTCATGTACTTGAAGAACAGGCGAACAGAGTTTCTGCGAGCGGCAGACAAAACTCTGTTTGCCTGTTCTTCAAGTGCATGAAGTGCGTTCGCGACAATTTCAGTAGCGTGCCTCATGCTCTTCGCAGAAATGAATTCGCAATGGCACATTCGGAGCTTCGGGAATGTGGCTCTTCCTCTGTTGTCCAACATGGTTGTAAAATTGTTAAATAAGCAAACTACAAATCATTTTTTTTTAGATCCTGTATTGTAAAATAAACATTTATATTTTTTTATTTCAAGTTTAAGAAAAGTAAAATGGATTTTCTTCAAGCCCTCTCACCCATTATAAAAATCAGGGAAAACTAAATGATCCAGGCAAAGTCTGTTTCTTGAATTGAATTTCTTGAATGCGTTTGAAGGGAATACAAAATTTGTGACCATCATAATTAAATGCATTTCTCATGAATATGCACCTCTCCAACTATGTCTAACAATTTAATTGTTCATATGATTTAGCATTGTTATTTTATATAACAGGAAAAATCCCAGCAAATTTAATTCCGATATTATTAAAACTATCCAAAAAAGCCCCAATACCTACATTAAGGAGATATTGATCAAGTTTTGGTTGATATTTTATTGTTCAAAAAGTGCAGTGAAATGTACAGCTTTCAAGGTATTTTGAAGCTGATAAATACCCCAACCTATGCAAGCACAAACTAAGAAATTCACCTGTTATATTATCCAAAAAAAAAAAATCCATATTTTTGCATTAGAATTCTGGAAAGGTCATCTTACAAAAGCAGCTGAGCAGACATGAATGAAATGAGAAGATTAATACCTTTCTATTTAAACAGCTGAATACACATAGAAAATTGGCAGTGTTCCTTATCCAAATTCAAAGGAGCCCCCTCAGGATTTTCCTTGTTATTTGCAATCGCTGGTGATGGTTCTTTAATATCTTTCAAAGCAGGATTCGGCAGTCTGTTTAAATTTGCAGAGTTTATGAGCAATCATGTATACCACAATCATATATTCTGTGCTTTACTGACTGATATGATTTAAGAAAATAAATATATGCATCTGGTTTAAAGGTTGTGCATAAAGCATGAGAGTAAGAATCCAATCTCATTACATGTGGTGAAGCTAAGGTATTAAATTAAGGTTGGTAAGGAACAATGTTTGTTGCCCAGTGAGACAGCATGTCTAATTGCATTGATTTTAACCCTGAGCTTATTTAAGCTAACGAGAGAGGTCTAGAGAATAAAGAGATGTTGCAGTAGTGGCTGAGCTGTGTGAGGAGTGTAGATAATGTATGTGGAGAAGATGACTTGGATATTGGAACATAAAGAGAATATGACTGGCTAAGCTAAAAGAAGAACAAAGGAAATTTTATTATCTAACCTTTCCTTTTTTATATAATGTCATCTCATATATTATTATTGTTCAGAAGTTCTGTACTAATTTCTTTTAAATTTGAAATGACCAGTGTTTGGTTTTTCCTCTTGGTACAAGTCTTTTATGTCTATTGCTGTTCTATTAGGTAGGAAATTGTATAAAAATATTAACAATTGCATGCCACATCTAACACACACACAATGCACACAGCCCACTTCACATTTTAATGTAGAAAATGTGTGGTTGTGTGTCAGATGTTGTGTTGAATTATCTGTATCTGCAGATTGGATAGGTAGAAAAGGGAAATGGTTATGAATATGAATTGTGGGAGAAAAAAATGATGCAAAATTAAGCAAAATGGAAGACTCAGTTAACAGGGAAGTGGCAAGTTAATAACCAGTGCTGGACTTTTGACTTTGTGACTTTAAAGCTTTTACCTCATCTCTTTTCTGTGGCTTTTGGAACTTTATTTGTAATTCATTTGTATGAAATCATAAAAATTTGGTTTTGTAGCTGATGCACACAAATAAATTAGGAATCAGTGTTAAACTTAATTTTGGATGAACTCCAAACATTTGGAAAACTGGTTAGCAAACCAAACCATGCAACTTTTACTCATCTCTACTTGAAGTCTAGTCATAAACTGAGACACTGCCTGCTGCAGCAAGCAATGTATCCTCTTACGAAAACACAAAATGTCACTATTTTAAAATTAAAGTTTTTTTTTCAAGGCTGATATAATCTACCATGTACACTAAAACCGTTTTATAAACATAGCAGCAGTGTCAAATTAAGGCATCTTAGGCCCAATCCCAAGCACCCCCCCAATGATGTTACACAGAATTATCAATAATATCAGGTCTAAGCCCGCCAATACCCTGGTCCACTGTTGGACCAATCCAACCCTGAAGTACTTTAAGAGCCTCATTGACTAAAGTCTGGAAAATTACATAGAGCTGTGTATTTGCGTCTATTCTCCACTTTCCCGTGTTCGCTTATTGAGCAAAGTCTGCAAAGTGGCGAATAAGCGACCAATGCGGACAACTAAGCGAGTCACGAACTTACAAAGCTCTTCGCATCATTTTGCATGTGCATGCACAACTACTTCTACTATTGACTAGAGTGTGGAGTGGTGCGAAGGTGCAAGTGTGACTAGATGAACTGCTCAAACTTCACCTGTTTGACTTTGCCACTTCAGACTGGTGAATTGGGTGGTTGATGGCAGGACTCCAGTGTTATGCAAGGCGACTATTTAATCAAAAGTGACAATGGCGACTAAGTGACAACATGACCTAGGGACAAGGTGACATAGAAATAGATAGAATATTCACAGAATACAGGTAGTGGGATATGGTGAGACTGACATCACTGCCCTTCACTTGTCGAATTTACCTCACTCATCATGAGTTCTCATCCTACTTCTGTGCACCTGACTATGCCACACTACGCATGCTACAGTGATCGCTGCTGTCCACCTATTTGACAAGTGTATTCTCCACTTACTCAATAGTGAGAAGTGAATTTGCGACTATTTTGGTGATGCAACTTGAATTTTAGAAAGGTGAATTCGACAGGCGAATTTTAACTTCAGTCAATCAGGCTCTAAGAGTAGATTTAGAGTAGATAAATATGAGTGGTTACTTATTCTATTGGAGAGTATAAAGCATTTTTATTAAGGGTATTACAAAGTATAGAATGTAGTATCTCAAAGCATAGTTTTAAAGGCTTCTAGCCAAGTCAACAAATTCAGTAGCAAATGTGGTAGTTGTAATATAATGAAAGAGTAGTTTCTGAAAGGAAAATGCAAGATTTAAATAGTTTATACTGCTAATACAACCAAACAAGGTTCAACTTGTAGCTTTCTCATTCATGCTTAGTGGTTGCCATGCCAAAATGCAAAAATCTAATTTTAGGCCATACAAAAACAGTTTTTAGAGCTTGAATAAAAATATCAGTTGTACTCTTAACATCCTTTAATATACTGATGAGCCCAACTCAGTAACCAGGCTGCAAAACTTTATGGAAAGTAAACAACCGTGGCAAGGGTAAAATAAGATGTAAATACTGTGTATTTCAGAATATTTTCTCATGAAATCAGTCCTTTAGGATTAAATTATAGTTAGCTTATATAATTTCCTTCCTAAAACTTAATTTTAACAAGAACATCTTGTAAACATAAACCATACCTGTATTATATTTGCTATTGTAAATGTTTATTTATAAGTTGTATTTGTACTGTGTTTTTTGCTACTAAATCATATGAGTGGACTGGTATTGATTCCTTGATATTTGGATGACAACCAAAACTGCTGAGCTATGTAGAAAGCATAACACTACAAGCCAATATGATGTTAAGTTGCTAAATAATTTTTTAATGTTCCTATTTTTTACAGTATGTGAATGAAATATGATTTATTGCTTTTTAAAAGTACCATTTTGTTTGTTTCAACCACACTAGATATAATGTAGATTGGCAATAATATTGAGAGGCAAATTAATGGAACTGTGACTGCCTTTCAAATTGAATTTGCCATACTATACCTCAATTTGCCTGTATTGTAGCAAATTCACTAAACCATGTATTCAAACTGTGATGTGGTGAATGGTCTGGAATTGTAGTCAAAGATTAGTCTGTGGTACACCAAGTAATACCATAGCAATAGGTTGAGAGTTTAAGCCATACAACAAAGACAGTTTTCTCATTTGGGCAACTTTATAACCACAAACATTAAAATTTTGCCCACAACAATACAAAAAGACCTTCTTATGGCACCAGGTACTCAATGATCAGAAAGGCAAAAAGGCTTTTGATGGACCAGCTGACTTGATTCAAAATAAGTAGGAAAAGTAGGAAACTGGCCACAGGATCTGTGATGTCTGCTAATTTTAACCTGTCAGAAAAACTTTTTCTTTGCACTTTTTCACAGATTTTTTAATCAGACTACTTTGCGTTAGTCCCTAAGCAGTGCATGATAATTGTCCTTTAGGATTATGTACTGTCATATATAGAGGTACAACAGCATACTTAGCACTAATGATTATGTACACAGTTTTATAGGGCAAAATCCCTACCATGCAATGCCTACAAACCATGTATGATGGATGTTTTGAGAAATAAAGTTTGTATAGAGGCATCAAAAGCAATTTTTATATTGGACTTTATATTATGCTTAATAACAGAGAAATAAAATTGTAGAGAATCATTTTTCATATTACACTATGCACCCACAAAAAACCTGAACTAAAAATTCATGAGTAGTTTGAGTGAAACAATAGGTAGAAATACCTTTAAATCTAATACCACAGCATCTTACATTCTCAAAATAATAAACCTGATCAACAATCTACCTAACCCGAAAAGCACAACTTCCCTAAGTTAAATGCTGCCTAATATAAAAATACAAGAGTGACTCTAATGCCAACACCAAAATCTGCAGTAAGATTCTTTGTAATACTAACAATCTGATCATCAAAAGTGTAGCCTGCATGGAATTTATTTATGAATAGACTGGTGGCAATTCTCAGGTGGAAATTAGTGTGAGCGGCACCTCCAAATTACTTTCAGACTGACTGGGGAAAAGTTCACTGAGGAAATGAAGGTGTCAGCTAGTAATTAATAACATCCCCTTCATCTTTATGATGAGCTGACATGTATTTTAAATTGTTGGTAATGCCAAGAGCACAGAATAAAAAGGGTCAATAAGTTTGGAGAGCTTTACGATGTCCCTATAACTATGTTTTCTATGATTGCTGTTAAAACAATTTGCAATGTTTCATTCAAAAGCCACATGCACATTATGGCAGGTTGTTACAGATAAAGTACAGTGCCTGGTTCTTTAAACTCTACTGTGGTTTATTACGATGTTCTCAGGGTAAACATCTACTGACTTAAAGAAGAACTAAAGGTCATTAATAGTAGGGACTGATTATTAAAGGGGGAAATACTGAGAGGCATTTTAGACTTCAGAGAAGCCACCCACTCACTATAAAAAGGCAATCTTTCTGCTCTACACAGTGATGTGATCCTCTTTTTTTCCTGTTCCAGTTGGATTTTGGTGAATTCAGCAAGCGCAGAAGAAGTTTTACATTAGAATTCTGCTACTGCATTTACTCAATTTGCTGAAATCCACCAGGAGGCAGGAAGTGAATCGCAGTGGTGTGCAGAGCAGAAGAGATCAGCTTGGTATTGAGAGCAGGAGGCAGTGCTGAAGCCTAAAACACATTTTGGTAAGTATTCCTCCCCCCCCCCCCCCCCC
>JAKJJM010160495.1:0-10464 GCA_021901965.1 Pipa carvalhoi
TTTGTATTAAAATGCATTATCATTTTGAGTTCAAAAGTTTTTCTTTCTTGTGTGTTTTTAAAGTTCCCTTTGAGTAGTTTGATTTTTAGATTATTAATTGAGTGTTTGTTAATATTAAAATGGATTCCAACTGGGGTGCAGGATTCGTCAGAAACCCAAAGTGCTGGGGTTAGATGCAAGCCCATCACTTACCGACACACTGTGCGCCAGCAAGGATCATGAGCAGTGCATAGCTGCAGCACTGCTCATGACAATAAATCAAGAAAATCAAAAAGGACAGGGAAATAAAAATTGAAAAGGTATAAAAATTTGAAAAGGGGTAAAACAAATCAATATGTTCAAAACGGTCTTAGAAATATGCCCCTACATATGGAGCTTACTTTACTACCTATACCCAGATTATATAACTCCACCATGATCTAATCTCACAGCAGTCATACATAGTTTTAGACCACTCACTATATTAGACAATTAGAAAATGTCTAAGTTTTAAGGGGACACTTATACCCCTTTATCATCAATGTTCATATTTCATGCATATGAACACTAAAGCTATCTATGACAGTTATATTAGATAAAATTGGTATATAATCCTTTTGGAATTGCTCTTAGAAAGGATTTCATTTTACACCTGAAAGTCTGAGCCATTGAATCTGTCTGGGTCTGTTTGTTTGCTTGTATCTAAATGGACTCTGCACTGTGTCTGTTTAAAGGAGAACTATTTTTTGTTCTGCCTAGAGGTGATTCTTATTAATTATTATATTTACCGATCATCTCCTTCTCTCCAGCGCAGTCTACTGCTTCAAGAAACGCCAATCTCGTTCCAGTGCCACAATCCTCTTCAGGTTCACGCCTCCTCCTTGACGTCACCTTTTTTTTTCTGTGCATGATCAAATTACTTTTGTGAATGCTCAATCAGCGAGTTCCAGAGGAAGTGGAAAGTGAAGAGGATTCTGGATCTGGAGCAGAAGAAAAGATCGTTTTTTTTTTTTTTTCTTGAAGCAGAAACACTCTAGCGAAGAAGGTTATCAGTAAGTATAATAAGCATCCCTCATTAAGAATCACCCATAGACAGAACAAGCATTTGCTGTTCTTTAATGTATGTATGTATGTATAAATTTATTTATAAAGCGCCACAAATTTACACAGCGCTGTACAATTCAACAACACAAATACAATACAGACATAGGAAAAGTGCAATAAACAATAATAGTATCACAAGGATATTTCACTTAAGTGCTAGGTTGTAGATGACACAAGAGGTTGGAGGTCCCTGCCTCGTAGAGCTTACAGTCTAAATATGAGCTCCAGGTGCACTGAAAATTCATTTTCGCACAGTGAGAAACTTATGGTTTCTGTAATCACTATATTAAGTCATCTTCTAAAATGCTTATAAGATTAATAATCAAAGTCAGTTTAAAAACGGGATGATTTAATATATTTTATGCATAGTCATTCAGAATATGAGTGCTCCTTTCATGTAATAGGACTCATTTGCATATTGCATGATTTGCAGAATGTATCTTTTTTAGTTAATGGTTTGATTTACTTTTATTTTTCTAATGCCCTTTTCTTCTTTAATTTTCCAGATCACTAAAATCACATCCTGTCTTACTGTTACTTGTTCACCGGGTGGAGAGCTAGCTATTAAATATAAATACTGCGAAGTAATTGATAAAGTCATATGTTACGACCAGCAAGAACCAGTGCAATTCTATAATGAGAAAGATTGCTGTTTTGGTTATCAGTGCCCATGTAAGTAAATATGTGGTAATCCCCCAAATTCTCCAGTCCAGTTATTGCTCAGAATAAATCTTTTTATTTTTTTTCACATGCTTGCATTTATATTTATTAATCATTTTACATATTGTTTCATACATGCACATTGATATTAATATACAACACACAAGTTCACAACTAATATTGCACTGGTAAAGGCAACTTTATCAACAACATATCTGCTTTAATTAACACTCTAAAAACATTGTTACTCTTTAATATGTTTTGTCAAAAACAAAATACATTTCACTATTGTATTTAATATGGCAGCTATTAACTGTTATCTTGAATTGTGTAACTTTATGTTCATCTCTTTGAACAGAGATAATTTCTCTTTGAAATGTAGTTTAAATCACCAGTCCAGGAAAAGTTGCTGGAAGCTATCACAACTTTTCTGTACTGGGATCTGGCAGCTGCAATGATGAATACTCCTACAGCATTTGCATTCTTAACTCCCAACATTCAGGGAAAATTTGGAAAAGAAAAACATAACAAAGAGATCTAATAAAGGAAGTATTTTTTCTCTTCTCACAAGGGAATGAGACCGAAAGCTTGACTAAGGTTCTTGGATCATCCACCTAAAACCATACACATATGAAATTTATAAGTAGCAGTGCTGACTAGTCTGCACAAATTAATGTCATATGGATTTCATATGGTTGTGGCCTAAAAAAAGATATTATGACAACCGCAGGTCACAAACCATCCCTTTAAAAAATGTAACTTATGAAACACAAATGCTTTTTTGACTACAAATCATTTATTTGCATTTTACTGCTGGGATATATAATATATAGACAATCATGATCTGTGCACACTGTTTATTTTAAGTGTGCAGTTTTATGGCAAAATTATGAATTCTGTAGATCAATTTGACCACTTTGCCTCCTTCTGTGGGAACGTACATTTTGAAGAAACATCCCTGGAAGATATGTTTTTCAACTATTTCTCTGGTTAAAGAGGGGGTTTTGTAATAACTATAATTAGTTACTAGTTTTGCCAAATCATTAGATTTAATGTGGAAACTTTTAAAATTTACATGATTCATGGGTGTCTGTTAATTAAAGGATCACAACCAAGTTGCCTGTTTAATGAAATAAATAGTTATGCAGCATGTGTAGGTGAAGCTGACAAGTTCATTCTTTTAACCATGTGCTTCCCCAAAGCTCCTGATGTTTTTAAATGTGTTTCCAGTAAAAGAGATGTTCTGTTCAACAAATGTATCAGAATCTAAATGGCTAAATAGAAAAGCATTATTGAGCCAGTTTACTTCATCTCTTTACCTGCGCACCAATGAAATAATTAATCTTGCAAAGAGGCATTTATTTTAACATATTCCCAGCTATCTCTTAATTATTATGGCAAAATAGTTTACCATACTCTCTAAAACTACTTGTCCTTTAAAGGAAAGAATCCCAATCTGCAAAACAGCCTAAAAATATTTTCAGATCAAACCATACATAAAAAAGATAGGTATGATTTTTCAGCTCACTAAAGGCACCGGCAAAGATGATAAAAACATATAGGTCATTTCCAACGATCATGGAGGCAAGACAGCGCTGTATATAAACTGATGTTTACAATGCAGTTGCAGTTTCACCATTATTCAGACATTAAAAGGGGTATTTATCAAACAAAAAGCTTGGCATATACAATTAATTTTGCTAACATTTTTCAACTTTTACCAGCTTCTGTTTGTTTATGGGGAAAATGAGCAATGGTATGGTACCAATTGTACCATGGGAAATATATATGCCCCATAGAGTGCAACAGCTCTCAATGTCCTGAAAGCGCTGTTGCAATCTAACATTTCCCTATGAGTGCCCCCTCTGCAGACAACTCCTACATCTTTAAGCTCCTTTTGGATTGGAGCATTCTCTAAAGTTTCATTTGCACCATGTGATATATATGTATCCCATACCGTACAGCAGATCCCTCAATGTTCTGCAGCAGCTCTCAAAGCCAGCTCTGAGAGTGCTACTGCAATATAAATTTTCCCTATCAGTGGCTTACAGATAAGAAAGCAGCATAGTGAAAGACATAAAGGAGCACCAGCAGATAGGCAAACTGCAGCAGTGCTCTTGGGACTGGCTTTGATCCCTGCTGCAGTTTAAAGTGCACCTGTCAGCTTGAAACAACATTGTCGACACTGCAGATTTGTCGGATAGAAAGGCTGTAGGAGGAGGCGCGGATTACTTGATTGACAAATAAGCGCCTCCTACCAGCCTTCCTCCCGCAATACTCACAAGCATATCTGACACGCCTTAGGGGGCGTGTTAGAATGGTCGATTGACAGGTTGGGCACAAGATGGCAGCTCCCACAGCTTCAAATCGGGACAAGCTGACAGGTGCACTTTAATAGAGGACGCTGGTGTAGCTAAATTCTGTTGTACCCCAGCAACAAGGGACTATGACGTACAGTAAAGTCATCCTAAAAAAAAACAAAAGTTCCAGAGTTATGGATGAAGAGTAAGATGGCATGTGGATTAAATTATCAGTAACATTATGGTCACTAACATATATTACAAAATGTAACCCCTATGGTGCTCCAAATAAAGTGCAGTTTCCCCCCAAAACATGTCCCAGATAGAGTGAAGTAGCCCATAATAATATGAGTCTATTGCTTTGTAGTGCGCCCACCCAAAATGCTGAATAGAGGCCCTCATGAAAATGTCCACATAAATTGTAGTGTCCCCCACCTACTCTAGATGCTGTGTAGTGCCCCCAGAGAAAAAAAATGTTTAAGTATTGTTCAAGTTAATAAACCATATCCCTTTGTTGCCTTAAATGCTATGCACTTTTCAAAAATGTTAGTAGTTACCATTTTGCTGATGTTCACAAGCACAGAATATCATTTTGCAGTGAAAGTTAATACGCTACATCATTTATTCATTTGTTAGCCATATTTGATAACCCATATCAATCCACAGAAGGTGTCAATGAATACAGTAAAATCCAAGCTTATTGTATATTTACATTATTTATTTTATTTTATTTCAGATTGTACATTACCTGATCAGTCAACCAGAATAGTAAGTTCACTTTTGCTTTTAAGTAATAGAATATGAGAAATGGTGGTTAACGTTACCGTGGTGCATTCTGAATCTTGCAGGATGCACATATAATGTACTCACCAACCCCCAAATGTTCATAGGTAAAAATATTTTATAAAAATGTTAATAAGTGAAGGTCAAGGGTCCGACTATTCTACAGAAGAACCCCAGTGTAAGGTTTCGCCAGAAGGGGTTTGGGTGGAGTAGGAGGTTGCAGTGTAAACCCACAGGGACTTTGCATAGGTTATCCCCAGGGTGCGGAGTCTAACGAATTCCTTGTTTTTCACCATTGACCCCTGCAAGGGGATTTGGACTTGGCTGCAAGGAGTTCCCAGGTTGCGGTCCCCAGGGTAGCCGTCCACTGGTGGACTGGAATAGACTGACCAAGAACGAAGCAAGACAAAATAGGAACAGGCAAACAGGAACAATGGGCAGGTACAATGTCCAGGAGGCAGACTAAGGCACAAGAACTAGTGTTTATTTACTGAGAACAGAACTAGCCCATGTACTAGCAGAATTAGCACTATAATCAGGTGCAGAGGCATATTGAAGTGAGCCTTATATAGACTAGGTAACGGGCGCGGGCCTGCAATAAGCAATGCGCCCCGTGAAGCACCCGCATCAGGCATGCTTGCACGCAATGTAGCCACGACTCGATCATGTGACTGTGGCATATCACTGGTGGCGGCGTGCGAACACAGCGGACGTACACACCCGCGAGGAGACCGCCGCGGGAGTATCCACCGGTAAGTAACATTCCTCACACCCAGAACTCCACTCCTAGCTCCCACAATTCTTGCTGCACTGCTAAGGCCCCCTATAGTGGGGGTCTATAGGACTCCCTCACACACTTCACATTTACGTCCCCACATCACCCCTCCAACTAGCATTATTCAAGGCGGGTGTCACTAAACCGGAGCCACTCCCCTTATCTCTACCCCAATTGTCCATAATAAAATAAAATCCCTACTCTATCCCCCCTCAGCAAGCACTATACAAGGTGGGGGGATTGCTATGCTGGCACAGCACTATGGCTCCTCCCCTGATTTGAAGTGAGGATAGTTTTGTTACTGATTTTGGCTTTTGATGTGTTACTTAGGACTTTTTAATGTTAGTGCAACCCTTTTGAATTGTAATGAATGATTTTCACCAGGTCTAGTGAGAAAAGTCATTTTTAGCAATATAATTTTGTAGAAAAGAGCATAAAAACGTTAAATATAACTAGAGCGATATTGATTATTAGTGAGTGAACAAAACAGCATTGTCGGTAAAAAGTAGCAATATATTTTTATAACTTGTGGAAATGGACAAGATGAGTAAAAATTGGGAGAAATTACTCTTTGACACCATTTCACCCTTTTATAAATATTCCTTAATGTGTTTGCACAATGCAGAAATAATACTAATGCAAAGTGATAAATGGTAGCATCAGGTCTACTATATTTCATTACCAGTCACTTAATCCCCAGACACTTAATCCCTGACACTTAATCCCCTAGACATTTAATCCCTAGGCACTTAATCTCCAAACACTTAATCCTAAAAATGAAATTTCAACTAATGATCGGAGGTATAGAAGACGATCTGTTGCCTCATATCGTTGTACAATGTTGCTAATTCTCCTGGCTAATGCAGCATATTTCCTCTTTGGGCGCTTCCCTGTGCCGGCGCATGATTGTAGAACAGATGCTTTGTGTATCTGACAATCCTTACGTAGACCATCAAGGAATGTCCACATTGTTGGATGATGACAGGAGAAGAGAGATTAGAGGGAGTGATGCCAACCCTCCACAGCGTTGTTTGTTCGTGCAACACTGCCGATGACATCCAGGTATTTGCTCCAAGTATCTGGAGGGAATAAAGCTGAAGCATAGTTATCCCCTCCACCACGCAGTCTGTGACCACGTACATACGTATGCTCGAAATAGGATAGAAGTTCCAGCATGCAATCATGTTGTGGCATTGACTCTGCAAGTAATTCAAAAGAATCAACATAGCCCATTTTAATTGTCAAACTACCTCCTATCATTTTTAGGATTAAGTGTCTGGGGTTTAAGTGCCTAGGGATTAAATGTCTAGGGGATTAAGTGTCGGGGATTAAGTGACTGGAGATTAAGTGTCTGGTGATTAAGTGACTGGACACCGCTATATTTATATCTACTACTACTTATTCCAATATGTCTATAATCTGTTGCCTACATAAGCACAACTGGGCATGACTGTATACATTTACAGTTTATGGACAGTTATTCATTATTCACATATACATTATTTTTAGTTTATGTGTATTATTTTTAGTTTATCTGTAAACATGCAAAATATTTAAATAAATTGTTAGAACAAATGTTTATAATGCTTTAAGGTATGGATGATCTGTATTTTACCAGAAAAAAAAAAGTTTTCTCCCAAATTAAAAATGCATCTATGCTTAAACCCTATACACCTTAAAGATATTAAGAGGGTAATTTTTAGCTTCTCTCCTAAGAAAGAAACTAGTCAAGAGGCAATCATGCACTGCATAATTACATTGAACAAACAGTTTAGCCTTCAACGGTTATATGGCATGGAATTGTCACTGGTAAAAAAATTATTTTGCAGTATATTTTATGTATTTATTTTCATTGTTTTTTTTTTTTTGTTTTTTTTTTGTATTGATAGCCACTTTCTTACAAAAGCCCCTCCACACCTCTTATGTAACTGACATGAGCAACAGGTTTGAGAATTCTGAAAGAAACAATCATAAAGAGACAGGTGGACAGCATTTCTGTGAGGTTGCACACTTGAAAGATTATGAGTGGTTAACAAGAATTCTCAAGCTTTTTATTCAAGTCCCTGACTTAAGACCCAAATGAATTGCTGAAGAGGAAGTAGGGGACAGAGATAAGGAGCTTCTGAAAAAAGAGATAGAAATGATTAAATCAAATGTAATGCAAAAGTATTTATTTAACAGTGACAAATAGAAATGAAAATGAGTGTTGCAGGCTGGACTGTTCCTTTAACATTTATTGTATATCTTTCAGAAAATTGTTTTGTCCTGTTATTTTTTATATATGGCGAGGAAGGATATAGTATTATACACTTTTAGGTTCAATGTTCTACTATGTGAAAAAAATGTAAGAGTGAATAAAATTATCTAATCTACCAGCACTAGTCAGCTGTCAGCTGCGACACAGGTAGAGCAACAATATGAGTAAATTGAATTTCAGTGCGAAATAAAGTTCATGCATAACATTTCTTTAGCTTGCCACACTTTGTTGAGATTCACATTAAAATCCATGGAAATATAGTCAGTATAACTCATTGTCTTTGTTGGTTCTTTCAGGCAGGTTCTAGCTGGATTGAAAACTGCATGGAATGTACATGCAAAGCATTTACCCTAAATGTATATTGTAAACCACTGCCTTGTGACTCGCCAGAGCCAGTCTGTGATTTACCAGGTTATGAGTTAAAACGAGTTGCCAGTGAGGATCCATGCTGTCCAAAATATCAATGCTGTGAGTATACTTTACTGTTTAGCATGACACCTTGATGAAAGATATAGGGGGTTATTCTCTAAAGTGAGAATTCAACTGTTGAATTCTCGAACAGTGGATTCCCATTATAAAGTCGCAATGCAACAATTCTGCCATTATAAAGTCACGACCGCGACAATTTTTAAAGTTCCAGCATTGACAAAATTTCTTTTGTAAAGTCGCAACTGCGACAATATTCTCATTATAAAGTTGTGACTGTGACAGTAGCAATCTATTGCGACTGTCTTTAGCTGGCGAATTCGGACCTTTACACGACAATTCAGGCTTTAGCGAATAACCCCCAGAATCTTTCAGTTTTGCATACAGATGTATACCTAGCTTTGTGCAAGGGTGATACGAAGGGGTGATTTTGTAAAAATAAAAATAATTTTATTTCAAAATTCCAGTTTAGTAAAATCTTAAAGTTTCAGATGGCAACAATTGTAAGGAAGGCAAAGTCATTCTATCACAGACTTGAAATCTTGCAAAAAAAAAAAAAAACATTACAAAGAAGAGGGTT
The DNA here is from genome assembly GCA_021901965.1 of Pipa carvalhoi. NCBI lineage: Eukaryota > Metazoa > Chordata > Amphibia > Anura > Pipidae > Pipa > Pipa carvalhoi. The sequence continues at coordinate 8,865 of JAKJJM010160495.1, forward strand.
TTAGATTACATATATTAACTTGCACATACATACAAAAGTTACAGAGAGATATTTGCATGTTATAAAAGTAAAACACTACACTGTGTCACAGGACGCCCTGTGTGAGGTCATGGGGATAAGACAAAACACCAATAAAACAACTTTTACACACTTATATTCCCAGAAGGTAGAAAATATACCAGCACAAGTCAGAATGCAGCTGCCTGCCACTCCTAGTCATGTTCCCCCACAGTTACTGTTGTATTCCTCTGTGTTCCAAGTCCTTGTAGTACCTTTGTTGGTCTTCCTTCCGGTGTCTTTTCAGGTGCTGCAACCAAGTTGGACAGTCATTGAATATTAAAAGGGTAACATTTCACAGCTGGAACTTGTTCCCTCTATACTACTCCACAGGATCCATGCTAAGCTAACAAATGAAGCTCCCTTTATAGTGGTAAAGAAGTTTCAACCCTGTTAATTTAAAGCAGGGACAGAAAATCTCTAGCCAGTAAAAGGATAAGTTTCCAAATTAGGACAATCACTTAGAATGAGTGGCTAGTAAGAGGAACAGTCAATTAGGACTAATGGCTTTTGGAACCTATGGGAAAATGTATGCTAGGCATGCTTAGGTAATTATGTCTGTGTCTGCAGAACAGATAACATTTGGCTAGAACTTTGTTTTTGGTTTTCACACCTTGAACAAAAAAGGTTTGTGTCTACAGGCTAGATCAGCTGGACTGGGAACATAAAGTTATAGCTAGCATGCTACCAAATAGGGAGCACTATGGTGTGGATAAAATAAATCCTTTATTGATAGTGCTCACTTCCCTTCCAGACTGTCACACAGTGACGACTTTTCAAATAACAAATTGCTCAAAAATGAGTTATCTCAGAGCATGAATAAACAATGACAATAAACAGATGCTAATGATCAATAGGATAATCAGCTGATCCTATATCTAAAACTCAGATCTTGCAGTCTTAGTAAAATTGTTGTTGCAAAACAATCATTTTGATATAGTGGGATGAGAGAAAGGATACTCACCTACAAATAAATGATTGAGATTGGACAGGTTTTTAAGACGAATGATTGACTGATGAGTTCATACTTGACATTTTTGTCTTAAAAAAATAGCTGCCCATATAAAAACTTGATTACATTACTTGGAGTCAGGGCCCGGCCAAGGTTTTTTGTGCCCTAGGCAGAGTAACGAAAATGCGCCCCCCCCGGTGACCGACACTCCCCTATCTGCATAATTCCCATAGGCGTGCGCAGGCCATTTCATTAGGGTGTACCCCCAAAGAAAAAATCTTAAAGGTAACGTTTCCTCCTGTCCCCCTCCTTGCTGTCCCCCTCCCTGTTGCTTTCCTTCCCCTGCTGCCCCCCTCCCTGCTGATTTCCTTCCCCTGCTGCCCCCCGCTGATTTGCTTCCCCTTCTGCCCCCTTTCCCCTAAGCTACCTGCCCCACAACACCCCCTTTTCCCCATACTGTGCTGCTTGCCCCACACCCCCCACCCACACTGGTTTTCCTGCCCCACAAACCCCCTCCCACACTGTTCTGCCCGCATAACCCTCCTCCCACACTGTGCTGCCCCCACAACCCCCTCCCACACTGTGCTGCCC
>JAKJJM010160531.1:0-12331 GCA_021901965.1 Pipa carvalhoi
AGCAATAGCAGTGGCGACGGCGACAGCAGCGGTGATAGCATCAGCAATAGCAGTGGCGATGGCGACAGCAGCGATGATAGCATCAGCAATAGCAGTGGCGACGGCGACAGCAGTGGCGACAGCGACAGTCTCGGTGATAGCATTAGCAATAGTAGTGGCGACGGCGACAGATTCGTTCCGAATCGAATTTTTCCTGAAATTCGGAACGAATTCCAATTCGTCCGAATCGATTCGGCCATCTCTAATTATTTGATATAATTTTATATAAAAATGTTTTATTAAATAACATAAATATTTGACTGTACATCTGCAAATAGGATTGCACATTTTTGTTAATATTTTTTGTAGATTACCATTGTTTAAGAAGCACAAGTATTTTCTGGCTTTTTAGTAGCATTTTAGTCAACTACTGTTGATAGGACACAATAAAATGTCCAAAACTTTAATGAGATTAATGGGATTTAAAACAGTCAAATGCTTTCTCTAAGCATGATTTAGCAGGATTAAACCTCTTTAATAATAATAATAATATAGCTAAAGTGTTTATTTTGTATTTTCAGGAATTTATAGTGATTTCTCGTTACAACATCCACTAAGCTATTGCATGATCAGACTTATTTAGATTGAAATTACCTTTGCTGAGAATATTTCTTTATTGAATATTCTGAATTCCAGTCTACCTTTTAAAGCAGGATTAACCTTATTTGTACGACATATAAACGGTAGCGCAAGAAGTTTCTTTAAATTTTAACTAAAATTAAAATACCTGGGAGGAGGGAAAAAGTCCTGAACTAGGCAGAACCTATCTATTTTTTAAACATTATATGCCATCACTTTCCCAGCAGACAAAAGGATTCTTAGTAAGAGGAGGATCCAGTAAATACATCCGTTACTGTAGTTCTACTGCTTGTGACATTCTAACATTTATTGGTTGAAGATACCATTTTACTTTTCAAGGCTCCTTTGTCTTAAAATAAAGCAAACCAATTTTCTAACTTTTAAAATTGCTATATCTATCATACATATTAATTGGCAAAAGTTATCTCCATTAACAAAATAAATTAACAATGACTCATCTAATCTATTTTCTTGATATCGTCTTCAATTTAACCATACTTTCTATTTATCTATTCATCTTTTTTTCTTAAAACCAATTATATATATATATTTTAGGGGGAGCTGCAAAAAAATATTAAAAAAAAAACAAAATGATCACTAACAAAATGGTGTAGAGTGAATTTCCAAGTTATTTTTAAATGTCTAGTGCTTCAGGAATTAGATGACATTTTCTCTTTACCCTGCCTATATATTGCTAGAATTTCTATAAAGCCGTATGTAATGATTACAAAGAATTTGATGCCAAATAAGAAACTTAGAAAAAAAAAACAAATGTCATACCCAGCATATGGATGAGTTTTTGTTTAAAAGCTCTGCATACCTATTGACTACTCTAAGCACAATTACTACTGAAAAGTTAGACTTACACAGTAATTGAGGCTCACATTCTGTCATATTGTATTTTGACAGTTAACATTATTGGGTAAGACAACAAACCGAGTTTCTATATACAAGACATCTTTAAAAAAAAAAAAAACAAGTACAACCAAAAATAAGTTATGCGTAATTAACTGTGAAATCTTGAAATTTCTGTCACCATTATTTTTGATATCTATGATCAGATATTTTGATTTGAATTACCAACCAATAATACTAATTCAGGATATTATTTTGGAGAAGAGATTATTTTCCCTAATTTTTTTTACTATGCCTCAAATGCATGGCATGCAGAGACATATGCTACACAGCTATTTATGATATAACAGGCTGATTTTGTCATCATTTATTTAAGAATATTAGAGAGAAATAATAATATATTTTCTCTGACACACACTCTGATAAAAGACATACAACATGATTATTGAAGGGTTATAGCATTGATATTTAATTAGGTAACATCTAACTGAAAAAAAAATTCTCCGTTTAAAGGTGATAAAAAAATAAAAAATGAAATGATGTAGATTTAACTTATCTTTGGAAAAATTTTCTATAACACATGTTTATAAAAAAAATGCACAATATTTATGATTTATAATGTATTAGAGCGTTACATGAAAAAAATTCAATGTCTCTTCTGTGTCTACTCTTTTATATCTTTATTAGATTAAATAAATCATACATTTTACTCCCCTATCAATGAAATCAGCAATAAAAGCAGTGTTGAACTAAGAAACTTTGGGCTCCCCAGGGAAGCGGATACCAATGACCCACAAACTACTCACAAACCACAGAATTAGCATAATATAGAAGGATTACTGAGAATAACCCCTAGCCACATTCTGCTTATAGCTGGTAAGATGCTATTAAATTAATCATAATCATTTATTTTTAAGTATAGCTAAATTATATTAGCTAATTTCAAGTAAATTTTAGCAAAAAATAAGTTAATAAATAATTGTTAATGAACTATATATATTTGCCATCTGAGAATCTTAAATCAGGGTAGACAATTTATGTAGACACCAAAAATGCTAATTTACCAGTGAAGAAATGGGAAAAAGGTAAAACATGACAAAGCAAGATGGAAAAAGGCCATTATGCAAGAAAACAATAAATTAAGGGAAATTATATCAGGTATTTATATCTGATATCGCATCTTATAAAGCAAATAGTATGACAGCCCCCAACACATATTCAACGACAACAGTAAATAGCTAAATACAGTACATAGTTCTATATCTGCATGTATATCATATAGGGATATGGATGGTAAAATAAGCAGCAGCCTGCCATAGTGATTTTACTGGGCTGGCTTTGTAATAGGATTAACTTAGCAGAATTTCAACCCAATGAGTTACTTTGTTTCATAAAAAAAAAGTCTAGAAGACCAGCTTAACATGAATTTATTAAATGTTTATTAAATTTTCTATTTAATTGCCCTGAAAATATTTAGGATGAAATTCACAAAAGTTGAAAACTATTTTTTCACAGTGAAAATGGCCGAAAAACTGTCAAAAAGGAGGGCGAAGAGGGTCAAAAACATAATTGTTGACCTTTTCGCCTGTTTTTTAACCCATAATGTAATAAATGAGGCTTTGGATTTTCATAAAATATGGATGGAATTTTAAAGTAAATTTAGTCTTTAAACTATATGGACATAAAATGATTTGAATATAATGGTAAAAGTGTATCATTCTCTTTTGGATTAAACATAATACAAGTAATGACCAGGCGTTAATAAATGATCTTTATTTTCTACTAAAGGATACTCACATCAGCTAACAAAAGGCAAAGGAAGATTTACAGGGTTAGTAGGTGCTTGGGTTTAATATGAGTTGTCTATTGATAGCAAAGCAACAGGAAGAATATGAAATAACATAGCTTTTTATTGGAATCAGCTGATTCCACAACATTAAATATGGCAATAAAGTGTATCTGGGTATATTTGTAAACCTGTCATATTTGTAATACAACACAAAAATCACTTGCTTGAATTTTTGTACCTACATGGGCAAAACAAAAAGGGTAACATTGGGAAGGATATGATGTAGTTGAAATAAGTGTTTCCTATGTGTTAGCTTTTGTAATAGCTCCAGATGGTTATTGCATTTCAGATATTTGTTGGAAGATATTATTGCTGTAGGGAAATTACCAGGTTTGAGATATACTTGTAAGTATTTTTCCCATTAATGCAGCAAGACTGTCATCTTGCCCTGAAAAACTAGTGGACATCTTTATATGGTTTTTAAGGGTAGCTGGTAAATGTAAGAGTTTCTAATAAAAGGTACAGCCACAAATGGTCCCTAAAATGGATCAGTAAAGTGTCATATTTCTAAATACTAACTAAAATAAATTAAGAAGACTGTATGTATTATGCAGGTCTTGTAATTATCATAGAGTTTCTTTATTTGTAAACTAGTAGAGATCTGTCATCTCCCTTTGACCCCAGTTAGTTAGCTTTAAGTTTGAGATGATGAGTATCAACACTGTCAGTGGCATTACTGATAAAAAGTTAAAGTCAAGTAACAGATCCATCAACTTACATAAAAACCTACTTAAAGTTTGGACCAAACTTGCTTTAACATGGATACAAATGTTTTCCTGTCCCCTAGTGGCAATCAGACTAGATCAGCATGCTACTAAATATTCATATTGGTTAAATAACCCTTAATGTTATGTTCCTTTAAGTGACTACATAAACCTTTTTGAAGCACTCCAGAGGTTTCATTAGATCCAGTTCCTGTGGAAGACTATGCAAGTTTGTGCGTGTAAAGAATTTGTGAAAGAAAATATCTTATTTCTTTGCCTATCAGATACTAGAGATTTATAAATCTCTCTATTAGGATTCAAACCAAACTTCTCTGCAAGAAACATCATATTAGGGCTCATTTACAAAGCAACTCCAGCTCAAACTTCTATATGAACCTTATTTTAATGTGAAAAATAATTTTTCACTATAGGAAGGTCACGTAATTGTTGTTGCTGTCTGCCTCATCCATTACACAGCATTGAGAACTGCATCACTGTGTCAAGTGCAACAATCTGGACATATGGGGATTGCCAAGGATTACTTTTATTGCTTATTTTTTCAAAGAGCAATTTCTGATCCAATTGCCACACAAATATGTTATTGGATCCTGCTAATTCTGGATTAGGAAGAGCAAAGTGATTACATGTTCTAGAACAGTGGTCGGCAAAGTCTTCTGAGGAGAGAGCCAAATCGCTCCCTCCTCCCCCAGCGGCTCTTTCCTAAAGAGCCGCAAAGGGGGAGGAGCAAACGCACCCAATCCCATGACCTGCCGACTTCCAATCAGGAGCATCGGAGGTCAGGAGTCGGGGCTACGGGGCAGGACTAGCTAGTGCGCCGCGAGCCACAGAGCAGCGGCTGAAGAGCCACATGCGGCTCGCGAGCCGTACTTTGCCGACCACTGTTCTAGAAAATGCATCTGTCAAATTTGTGGCATATTTGTAAGTTTCTGCCAAGGTCTGGATGCTCTTCAATAAATCAAAGGTAGAGTATTTTTTATTTTATGAGCGATATGTAATAAAGTCAAAAATGATTTTTTTTACATTTTCAACCTTTTCGCCCACATTTTTCAGCCATTTTCATGGTGAAGAATGGCCTTATTTTGCCGCAAAAACAGCCAAAAAATAGGCAAAAAGGGGTGCTGAAAGGTTGAAAAATAGGTTTAACATAATTTTTTACCTCATAGCCCCTCTTCACCTGCTTTTTGGCCATTTTCTTGGCAAAAAAACAGCCATTTTTCACTGCGAAAATGGACAAAAAATTGGGGCAAAAAGATTGAAAATGTAATTTTTGACCTTTTCGCCCGTTTTTGCAGCGAAAAATGGTGAAAAACAACCAAAAAAATTAAAAAATTTGTTTTTGACTTTATTAAATTTTGCCCTATATTTACATTCTGGACAGATAGCAAACAAGTCTCATAGTGCTGTCCATCTTGTTTAGGACTAGGGATCTGTGGATCTAGTCTGATTACAGGGACAGGAGTGGGTGTCTCTGCATCCACTTCCTAAACATAGAATTAGAAATTGCAGTGGAGAAGGGAGTGAGTTGACAAAGAGAAGGAACTGAAGACCTTTACATTTGAAATAATGAGCCAATGGCCATTAGTAAATTATTACAGCACTAAAAGTGGATCATCTTACCACAAAAGAGCTTGTGCTGGCCCGGTCAAGAACATAGTGTCTAAGAATCTCCTGCTCTTTATTCTCAATCCATAGAAAGGAAATTTGGACTTTGGTATGAGGTAACTTTCAAGTCACAGGTAGATCCCCCTAGATCATAGGTTAACCCCCAAGTGGTTGTAGCTGGACAAAAGGATTGTACAGAGCAGCAGACTGGAATAGTATGGGTCTGGAAACTGAACTGAAACACAAACTGGAATCACAGCAGGTAACAGAGATAATTTTGTCACAGACAATAAAGCTTATTTTGTCATTTGACAGAACTCATGAGGATACTAAAATGTGTTATCAGTAGTTAATCCAGGGGACTGCATATACATTTAGGGCGAAATTCATTAAAATCGAAAATGCCATTTTCGAAATAGATAATTTGAAAATGGCATTTTCGATTTGGAAACTCGGAATTCTGAGTTTCAATTTTCTTCTAGCAAATATAACGAGCGGTGCTTCCAAACCTGCACCGCTCGTTACATGTGCCTGCTAATGCAGGCAGCCGCTGGGGAGACAGATCTCTCCCCAGCGCTTCCTGGTTGGCTTAGCCAATTGATTTGGCCGCCACTGACGTCATCCGTGACGTCAGCGGCTCCTGATTGGCTAAGGCCAACTAGGAAGCACTGGGGAGAGATCGGGCTGCCTGCATTAAGCAGGCACATGTAAAGAGCAGTGCAATTTGGAAGCACCGCTCGTTACATTTACTAGCAAAAAAAGAAATCCGGATTTCAAAAACGAGAATGCCATTTTAGATTTATGTAAATGGAAAACGGCATTCTCGATTTTAATAAATTTCACCCTTAATGTGATAACATGAGTTATGTTAACTCATTTTTCTAATGTGTTTGTGTAATTAAATACATTTATGCTGGATGTGGTTGGCCAGGACTTTTAGCCACACCTTGTCCTGTAAGCTGCCTTATGATATTTTAGATATATCATGATGGAGAAAGAAAGACTGTTTTTTTAAATGCCTACTTCTCCATCTATTCTATCAGACTTTCCAAAAGGAGACAGCAATGCGCTGAATGTCAAAGACACAAGCGACTAAATGCTTTCTCTCAGGAAGAAGAGATAGAGAATGGTTTTACCCTCATGTTCACATTGATTTAAGCTAATTGTGTCTTGAGTTTCTACTGAACTGGTTGAACAGTTTTGCTAATGAGCAAAGTGGTTTTTTAGTTTCCCCTCAAGTGCTAAATTTAAACAAGAAATAACTGTACACCAAACATAAAACAAAAGTCAAACTTTATGGCTGAGCAACAAAAAAAGTATATTTATTTTATCTGGGCTGCATATATCACTCTACTTATTATGCAGAGCTAAGGAAATCATAACTTAGTTCCTTAAATAATTCTATGACTTCCACCCCCTCATATTGATTTGATGATACTAATTCAAAGAGTACAGAGTTGTTGGTTTTTGTTTTTTTTTTAAATCATAATGAATTTGTCCAAGGGCTAAAAACTAGATGTGAAATGTAAATTAAATTTGTTTATTCCCCATAACCTTAATTTGTGGAGCTTTCCATAAACTTTAGCTTCGTAACAATAGGCAATTAACGGTAAGCTACACTGTTAAGTACTAACGAGTATGCATCTGTATGCAGATGTCTTAGCTGGCTTTGCATTTCAATGACATAGTTAAAACTGGAGATGCTGTGTAAATGTTGACTTTAAAAAAAAAAACTGTAAAAGAAATAAAACAACAATGCACAAACTCACAGGCCTTTGTCTACTGTTAAATACTACTTCCATTATCTTAAGCGCTATCAGAATAGTTGCCAAACAATGAGCGCATTGTTTCATATTTAGTTGGTGTAAGCACATTTACGTTCTTTCATTGGCAATCAGATATAAATGGTGTGGAAAAGTCATACGAGTGGCAAAACCGACAGATCACATTGATATTACTTTTAAGGTAAGGTCTCATTTACGGGGTGAACTCTGTGGCTGTTGTTCAGAAAGGAAAATCTCTGCTACTGTTTTCAGCTAAAAGATCCAGATTACACTTGTTGCTTCTCAGTAGCTACTTAGAAAAACAGGAGATAAGCTAGTAAACAACATGGCTGCTGCAACAAGCGAACAGGGCTTTGCAATTGAATTGCAACTTAGTTCCAGTCCCGAAAGTTGCAGCAGAAGTACTAGATGTGTTGCATGTAAGTATTGCTGACCTAACCAATAATAACAAGCAACATTTTGCAGCAGCTTCCGGGCTGATTAAAAATTGCCAGTGTAAAGTAATCCCCAAAACACTACCGAATGTAAATAACAAGATAATGGTTCATAGAGTTATTTGAGAATTGTGTAGATTGTTCTCTTTCTTTGCAAAATATTTCTGCCTGTGAAAGCATTTGGTTTGGTCACCAAGCAACAACAAATTCTTAATGGCACAGTATGAAATAATCTTATGAATGGTTGTTGAAATATGCAAAAAACACATTTTAGGGACCTATTAAGACATTGCTCGAATACCCTGACAGTACTGTATATACAAACTTAGGGGTATATTTCTAAAAGGAGAAAAGTTGGAGAAACCGGGTCTTTTAGTATGCTGGTATCTCCTATTTTAAAAACCTTTTATCGCTATGTCAAAAGTAACTTTTCATGCGTTTATTTTACATTGATAAGTTGTTTTCGATCCTATAGAAATCAGCAAATTCTTTTTAAAATATTTTAGAGATAACCGATTTCTCTTTTCAATGAACAATGAAGTCATTTTGGATAGCAAACATGCTACAGCAAATTGAGACAATGGAGAATAAAACACCGGTGATTAAAAGTCAAATCTGGGAAACACACAACTTATTAATCCTTATCATGGTTGGGCTACAGCAGAAAAGACACAGGAAGTTCCACTGTTGTCTGAGGAAAATGGAAGTAGGGTTAGATTTTGGCACAGGCGGCACTAGTCAACAGAGCCATAATGTTAGGTGGCCACAGATAAGATTGGGGGAAATAGTCCACTGAAGTGGGAAATGTTGTTAGCAAAACCTATGTCCCCTCATGTATTTTAATGAACTCCTCATCACCAAGATTATTCATCCTTCAATCACACACATTTTATTGCTTGGCAGATGGGTGCGTTTAGCAGTTAAGATAACAATTAAGTGTACTCAAAGTAATATACAGTGCAAGGATCTCCTGTTTATTACAAGTGCAGCAAACAACACAATGTTTAGGTCTTAGACCCTTTCTCAAGTGCTTAATGTCCTTTCAGCAGGACATTGCACCATGTGGTTGTTCAAAGCATGTCTGTACAGGAATTCTAAATGTCAGCACATGCACAATCATATCATTAAAGCATTGGTCAAGAAGCAAGAACTTGTAAACGCAAAAGAAAGTTCAACATGCTACTAACTGGAGGTCTCTAATAAAGTGGTCCCTTCACATTTAGGGGGTCATTCTGGAAACTCCGAATGTTCCGTCCCGAATTCACTGATAGCGAACTCCCATTATAAAATTGCAACCGCGACTAAAAAATTGTCACGGTTGCGATTTTATAATGGGAGAATTGTCGCGGTCGCAACTTTATAATGGGAGTTCGCTATCAGTGAATTCGGGACGGGAAATTCGGAGTTTCCGGAACGACCCCCTTAAAGCAGTTACAAATAAGTCGAGGGAAAATTAGAGCTAAATGAATAACAGATCATTTAAGACTTAAATCCTCACGCCACAAAAAAGAAATTAAGACACATGCAAATGAAGTGGAACATGGAAACCAAAATGACAGCAGGTGAAAATGTCAATGCCAACATTTTCAAATCCATTTGTAAAATATTCAAAGGACGAAATTTATAAAAGTCGAAAAGGCCAATTTCGGCCTTTTCGAATTTTATCGATGGTACAAAAACGGGTACCAATAGAAAAATATTGATCGATACTTTTTTATCGTTGTCTTCCGATCAAAACTTTTTGATTGATATTTTTCGATCTGTGACCGCTGGGAAAGTGTCATAGCGCTTATGGCACTTTCCCAGCAGTAACAGATTGAAAAACACCAATCGAAAAGTATCAATCAATATGTGTCAATCGGTACCCGTTTTCGTACCATCGATAGAATTAGAAAAGGCTGAAATTGGCCTTTTTGACTTTTATAATTTTCACCCAAACTATCATTTCTATAGTTGTCACTAATGTGGATGCAGGCGCTTGGCTTGCTGTTGTATGCATTATAATACGATGCCTATAGTATGAATAAAATTTAAATAAAGATATACGTATTTGACATAAAATGCTGGGAAAATTAAACTGTGAACTCTAAACAGCAACACGTTTACCCACCAAAGTTGGTTAGAGTAATTTATTTTCCTTGTCAGCAAAAAAGGCAAATATATCTGTACAATATAAATCTGATCATTTGTAAATGACAAACTGCCCCCCCAAAAAATCCAGTGTACGGTATTATTTCATGGCATAATAAAAGTCTTACTTTTACATTATATCTACACATATTACAATGCACATCATTTTCACCAATGAATTCAATGTGCCCTTTTTCTAAAAGCAAGTTTTTTTTGTCTTGGTAAATATTTATAGATAAGTTGAGGACACAGAACTGCAGCATTCAGTTTTATCTCAAGATTTAATTAAGACAAACTCTGCTTTTGTGAAAAATAATAACAGAGCATACCTTGTAGCTGTCAGAGAAGTTCATATGATGAGTTATTAAAGGTACAGCCCTATGGCTACCGCAACAATAAATCAGATCCATGGAACATATTGTTCCTTACAGTTACGTGGCTAAAAATCTCCTAAGAAACGACTGGAATTATAACATAAGCATCTGTTCTAGAGATTTCATTCAACCGACTCCTTCTGTAGCTCTCTGCAAATGACTACCAAAGCTGATAGTGCTTCAGACTGAATATGCTTTCACCCTCAAACAAAGGCATGTGCCTTTTAATAATGCATCTTGCAATCCAATTAGAAATAGAACAATGACGTCTCTCTAGAACACAGACTAAAGGAAATAAAACTATGTTTGATTTCTAAGGACTCTTTGTTCTATGAAAATAATAACAGAGTGGGGCTTTGACAGCTTTTAAATAAGAAATTGTCCAGAGAAATATCTAAGACGGGGGTGAACACTGTGATGCTTATATTATACACATTTTCATTATTTGGATGCTGATTTTTGGCAGATTTCATTGGCTCCAGGTATGTTATTGGAAGCACTTAAGATAAATAGCACAAATTCGATATGATTTACATAATTAGCCTACTATGGACATTTTGTTTAAGCAAAGCAAAGATTTAAGAAATCCATAATCTGTAAAACGAATCTTGTCAAATTAAGCCCGAAAAGACTCGAATAGAGTCTTTCCGGGTTTAATAAATTTCGCCCTTGGACTTTTACATGCCTGGTTAAAGGGCTGTCTGTAAAATATTATTAAACCTGGGTTTTCACTCACATACAAAGACACGTGTGTATAATCAGCTATACGTTTCAATCTGTTATCTTTCAGGAGTCAGTAAAGCTACCATGTTGCTTCATGCATAGTAAATTTACCTGAAAAGTCCAGAAAAATGAAAAATAACATTGAAAAAGTGTTGATAAATGGTGAAATCAATGGAAAAAGTCAAAATAATCTTTATAAATATCCCCCGAGAGTAATCTTGCATTTTTCCCTTACTATGAACAGCACCACACAAGATACATTGGATTTTCTGACATAAACAACTGATCCACCCATTATTCAAGATTTAATATTAGGTGGGTCTTTAGTATACTGGGAGAGCAGTAACACAGACGTATCCAGGTAAAATTGTTTTTGTGACTCTCAATAAAACAAAACAAAAAAAATTAAAATGATTAATTTGTTACAGGTTCTGGGGATAACTTTTATCATTACATTGTCCTTTAGGGTATCACTTCTGATTTAAGTAATTTACTTGAAAATGAAAATGCTGACCAGTAAAATTAGCAGGCAAGTAATTCAGTACTAGGGAATGGGAAGAAAAGAAAAATGTTGAGAGTTTTTTTTTAAGCAGCTACACACAATTTTTAATGAAATCTGCAAAATTAAGTTGAATTTTTTTATTTATTTACATAGGTGATATTGTGCCTTTTACTAAATTGTTTCCTGTGCATGACAATATAACAAGAGCAAAAAGGAGAAGGGTAAATTAAAATACATAAAGATGCAAAAAGAAATATGAAAATAATACTAATACTTTGCATAGGGCTGATAAAAAAGTTATGTAAATGACTATGACTAGAGATGAGCGAGCACTAAAAAGTTCGAGTTCGGTCAGAACCTCGAACTTTGAGAAGTTCGGTTTGAGGTTCGGGTAGGTTCCCTACACTGGGGGTCCACAGGACCCCACCACCTCCCCCACCACCCCCACACATCCCCCCGATCCCCCCCAGTATCAGACCCCACCCAGCGCTATTTAAATCATTAACCGGCAAGCAAGCGGTTAATGATTTAAATGCCCAATTATTTCCATAGCGCTAATGCAATATTAGCGCTATGGAAATAATTAGTACAAAAAAAAAATTAAAACCCAGCTAGTAGGGGTCTCTGGGACCCCCACACCTGCCCCCAGTATCACCCCTCACTTAGCGCTAGTGAGGGGATTGTTATGTGCAGGAAGCGGCTCCCTGGGAGCCGCTTCCTGCACTCTCCTTCCTA
>JAKJJM010160583.1:0-11034 GCA_021901965.1 Pipa carvalhoi
TCAGATGGAACAACTACTGGGGAGAAATGCTTTTTACTATGGTATAGTACTGCATATGTAAAGATGTAATCTGACTATAGTTCCCCTTTAACACGGATATTACATATTGATACTGTAGATGTGTTGCCTGAAAGTAGCAGTTGCCAGTGTAAACTATCTTATAAGAACTAATGATAACTAATATTAGTGAAAGTTTCTAACAGCTTCTGGGGTGGTTTTTCTGTATAGTAGGGGCAAGTAGTTACCCTTTGAGGGACCCCAGTCTTACATACGGTACTACTTTCATTTGTTTAGGAGGGCCATACTTAGTAGTGCAACATATCCTCCTTTTATCAATTTGTTTTGTTTTCTCTTTTTTATAGTGATTATATTTACCGGTATTACATGTATTGGGGAACAAGCACCCCCACTTTTACATTGCATGTGGTTGGCCACTGTTCTGCCATATTCCAGTTGTATAATTAAAAGCTTCCTGGCGTCTCCTATCCCTATTTATATTAGAAATTTTCCAAGGTCATTGGGACCATGTGCCTGGTCTTATCCACACAGTTAGCCAATGGTTATGCAGAGAAACACATAGAGCCTCATTGACTTAAGGATGAATTCACCCCGCTACAATTTGAGTCGCATCTCCAAAATAGATGCAAATTCACTTCTCACTATTGACTAAGTGGAGAATACACTTGTCAAACAAGTGGACAGTTGTAATCACTGTCGCATGTGTAATATGGCGTAGTCGGTCATATAGAAGTAGGATGAGAAGTCATGCAGAGTGAGGTGAATTCGACAAGTGAAGGGCAGTTATGTCAGTCTCACACTGTTACACTAACCGTATTTTGTGAATATTTTATCTATTTCTATGTCACTTTGTCCCCTGGTCATTGTCACTTTTGAATGAAGAGTCACTTTACGCAACACTGGAACCCTGCCATCAAGCCCCCAAATCCTCACTTTGAAATAGCGAAGTCAAACAGGTGAATTCGAAGCAGTACACCACAGCTTAGAGAATAGTAGAAGTACCTGTGCACACGCACACAAAGAGATGCAAGGAGCTCCATAAGTTCACAATTATCGTAGATGCCTGAATTGGTCACGTATTCACCTCTTCCCAGAGTTTATTCAGTAGGAGAAAATGGGGAATTGGCGAATAGATGTGAATCCAGAGCACTAGTTGAACTTTTGACAATGAGGCCCCTAATCTTTAAATGTGTTAAGAGATGCTCCCCATAAGTATATAAGGTATGTATGGGCATTTATTAGTCTTTCTGTGTTCACTTGAGCTTTCTCTGGTTCTTCCTGTTTCCTCCCTCATTCTAAACAAAAAGGTTTTGATTTCCCAGAGTATGCATGTTTGTGTATCTGTGGTGGTATGAGCTCCACTAAGGAAAAGGGTTTCTGTAAAAGGCTAACTGGTCTCTGTAAGGTAATGCATGCTATATAGTGACGCTGTATAAATAAAGGAACAATATGATGATGAACATATGTTTACAGTGTTTACAGTGTATCAGGAACACAAGGAAAACTCCCATTGGGGCCAAGACTCAGTGGGTCCTCCTTGAGCTTCAGACTGCACCATCATAGCATATTCCTGATGGTAGTGTAAAGCAGGTAGGAGTTTGGAGAGAAAAGATCATCGATTAAAAGAAAATCATAGGAAATATTGACAAGAAGAAGATCTTTTTTTATTAGTGGCCAATGACTCTTGTTTCCTGGTGGACACTCAAGTACAACACTGTATGCTTACATTTTCCACCTAACTGACTATGTAGCTATAGTACAGGGAATTCCAGAGTTCCAATATAATAAGAATGTGGTTCTACCAATGAGCTTACAAGTCAAATAGGATAAACAAGCCTGCAGATTTGCTGGTAGAGATTGTAGTTCAATGTGTGTAATGCTGCAGGCTTTCCTCTTAACGTATCCATACACTGAGCATTGAGGAGCTCAGTAGCATGGATTTATTTCTTTTCATTCTGGACAGGGAGCAAAACACTGATTTCAAATTTCCAAATCTCTTGCATTCTTTCTGGAAATTCTTTTAGCATTTTCCCCAAACTGCATGAAAGAAAACAATGTTTCGTATCATTACATTTTATTTCCATTGTAGAACTGGAGGTCATCATAATCAAATGTAACCAAATTATTCAGTTAAAAGGGTGATCCTTATTTTAACTCTCTTCTTGTTGCTGAACTACAATTTAAAGCATTGCAAAACAGCCAAGAGAGTCGCTGGAATGCTGAGACTTGTAGTTCAGCAGCCGTCACAAACTACAGGTGGAAGGTGTGCTGATGTCCAGCTTTCTGGGATTGCATTAGGGATGCTTTGTCTGCTTCTTCTGCAGCAACATAGCAGTCTATCTGAGTTATGATTGGATGAAGGCTACTATTGTCATTAGTGCAGCTGTGATGCACGCTTCAATTTCCACTAGTGTAGCCTAGTGACATTAAGCATAGGAAATTTGAATAAATATAATAGGAAGACAAGGTAATTATAACATCTGTTTAAGCAATTGGTGAACTTTAATTTATCAGCTAGGAGTGCTAAGATGCCTTTCATGCATCTAACAATAGCTGAAGGGCTTCACTGACTGCTGAGAATTTTATCTAATCAGTGACTGGATGGTACATGTTGAAAATAATTGATTTAGCCCTATGTACACTGCATAGGATGGTACTATTTTAAAGAGAACTATAAAAGGATGTTGTTATCATACAACTAGTGGGAACATCAATGAGAAATAACTGAATTAAGTCACAGGTTTATTGACACACATTATAAATCAGCTCCTTTGATGTGGCTCAGGAAAGGAACCTTTAAATGGATGAAAGTATCAGCGTTTTCCATTGTGGTGTAATCTCTTCATGAGTTGAACATCTGAACCATTTCATGTGTCAGTAACAGTCTGTAGTTTCACAGGAATTCTCTGTCAGGGAGCGAAAATATCTTTAAAACCTTCTGATCCACAAATATTATTTCTCTCTGATAAATTCTGTGTAGTATGAAGTAAGCTAATACTATAAAAATAACATAAGGGTGAATTTCCTTTCATAAAGCGACTTCGTTTTCACTGTGATAAGACCCAGTCCCCCTAAGCCTTTGGAATGCCTTGTTGGGATTCTGTTGCTGTAATATAAATGATTACATACCTGCTAAGGCTAATTGCACCCTATTACTATTGAATACTTTCTTCTTTGTAGCACATGAGAATACCTGGGAACTCGCTGGGTTAGACCCATAAACTGCATATTAGCTCCGCATTAGGGTGGAGCTGGGACAGAGCTAAATAAACTAGATCAAACTCAATAAGTATAGGGGTTTGCTTTCACCATTACCCCCTGCTTCACTCCAACCTAGCCATGTTAGAGACCTCCTCATCATGGAATAATTCTACCCAGATATATTATTTGTGCCATATATATATCTGTTAATAATGCAGTTTTCATCATTAAGCCTTTCCCATCCCGGATTGTATAGCAGGAAAAGAAAATTTCCAAGGTGTACACTTGGGCATTAGCATGAAACTAGATCTGCAATCATGATGTATCCTGAGAAAGGCTTATCCAAGGAGTGACCTTCATCAGGCTTAGCATCAACAAGATCACGATGAATTTTGTGCATAGGGCAGTACTGGGTTTTCTGATAGGAAAAAAAGTACCTTGCCTGTAGGTGGTAGTGATGGAAGGGCATCTTTCTCCTATCAGTGAAGTAGGCAGTAGGGATCAGGGGAATAAATTCTGACTCCATAAATATTTCTAGATATTTAAATGTTGAGCCTGACATTTGTGATTTAACAACAGTCACAAAACACTTCAGTTCACTGCATTATTTAATCTGTGATTATTTGCACAATGGGGTGTAGTCAGTTAGTGGGTGTGGCCTGAGGCTCTAAGATGCCTATCTGCTCCTAATGTAATTCCTTAACATCTTGAAGATTTTAGGGTCAGTTAGATAGACCAGCAGGCCTAAATCAATGTTCTAACAGCAAATGCTAAGCAGGTATTCCCTGATCCATTTTGGCTTAATGCAGGCCTTACAGCATATAGCCTAGGCTTAGCTTTTGAGTGTCTCATTAAGGAATCCTCATAAAAAGATCCCATTCTGTTTATCAGCAGCAGCAGATCATATTGGCAGAATATCCCAAGGGTAACTCAAGGTCCTGGTAAAAATAAAGTTATCCCAGTTAAAAGAACTGAAATAGCATGCGTCCACATGTGCCTATATAATTCTAATTTGTTCAATTAAAATAGATGGAAATACAATCGAGTGGAGTCTTATTGGAAGAGCTACACCATGGATGTTTCCACAGCGACAACCCACCTCACTGTATTTTTAATTGGTCTCCAGTGTTTTACACGTATTTTAACGTGTGAATTAGTTTGTCAACGCGGAAACCTGACATCTTACTCCTACCAGAAAAGAAAGAAAATAATAATATTAAAAATAACCCTAACTATAATAATTCTAAAAATTATTTTTGAAGGTGAATAAAATCAGTTCAGTAAAACTGCTTGGTGGGGCTTTAGCTGCCATGCTATCCCATTAGCTATCTGGTAGAAATCCTACTATGCCCAAACACAAATCCATACCTGCCATTTCTGGGCTCATTCCCCACTTCCAATTTCTCTTTGCCAATCTCCTACATGACCAACTCTCTTTCTTTTTACATAGCTTTTACTTCAGCAAATTAGCAATATGCTTCTTAAAGGACCAGTAACACCAGGAAAAGAAAATTGCTGTCTGGATTGCCAAGCCAGTTATTCCTAAACTTTGAAGTTGATATCTTTATTTTTATTGGTTTGCGTTGTCTCTCTCTCTCTGCTGGTTTCAGCCAGATTGATTTTTCTGGGACACCTCATGAATATGTATTATCTAGTGCTATAGAAACAAAGAGTCACACAGCTCTGTTTGTTTGTGATAGCACAGGTGTGTGCGTGAGTGTTAGTTCAGCTCTGTATGTGTGTGTTAGCACAGTTGTGTGAGTACAAATTATAGTTCATTTTCTTTCTGTGCAGCTCTTTGTGTTAGTGCAGTTCTGTGTGTGCTAGAGAAAGTGTGTTTATGAGTTTTGCTGTGTGTTTATGTTATTACACTGCATAGTAAATTGGTAAAGTGTGCCACCTTTAATAGGCACTGGTCAGTGTGGCTTGTGTGGACGTGTCTAAACACAGTGGGCGTGACTACAATTTTTAGTACCACACTTCACACATTTTCTTCCCGCTCACTTTAAATCTTGGTACGTTTGCAAATCTATTCTGCCTCATTCTTCTGACTGGCTGCTTTCCTCTGTAGCAATCTATTAGGATCAGGCCACTGTCTTATGCTAGACTCTGAAATCATTTCAGCTGTACAGAATGTAAGGCATTGGTGTGTCGTTGGATTTATGGCCTCCTCAGTAAATAGTTACTGTACTGAGATTGAAAATTGTGCTGGTTGCGACATTGCAATTTGGTGAAAAACACTTATTACGGTGTCTAGTGGAAACTAACACTATTTTGATATTGTTTATATACTGCTGGCACCCGGAATATTTGCTTTTCCCCTGGTAATGACTTTTGGCTTGTTCCTGTCTGCTTTACATTGTCTCCTGCGCTATAACCTTGGCACATATTGTATGTATGTCCCATAGAGCTTACAGTCTAAATAAGAGGAAGACATTACATACACAGATAGAAGGGTAATAAAAGCTTATAACAATGTGCTGAAACATTGGTCAATAAATACCTATACTAAGTAAGGATAAAATATAATTTATACATAAAAATCGGTGCTAGTGCTCCAAAAGGTCAGACTTCAGTTTGGTTTTAAAAGTGCAGAGGGAATGTTCCTGGCGAAGATAAAGCATTAACATTTATGACCTCATTGATGCCTGTTTTACAGATTCTGGCTGCCGGCCTTCTGACCCTTAGCTTGTTCCTGACTATGAGTAGCACTCTTGTTTCTTTCTACTGTGCAATCCTATTCTCATTTATAGTAAATTTCCCAGATGGTTAACTGCAAGAGCTGCTTCTTGTTAATGGCTTGTGTTCAGTACACAGTTGCACTCATAAGCGGAGGTCAGTTGCATAACCATAGATTACCAGGCCCCGGTGCAAGATTGTTACTGGGGCCTCCCTTCGCCCACAGTGTCACCAAATTACCATGGGGTACCAGATGCTGTGGGGCTTCAGAAGGGTCACATGAGTTGTGGCAAAAAAGGCAGGGACCCCTGGGGGCTTGGCCCCAATTACTGCAGTGCCTATTGTTACACCTCTGTATGGATATTTACAGTCTAAATTGTTTGTAGATGAGGTTATCATTCTTGAACCCTCTGCAATAATTACCTGGGAAAATGGGTGGCTCAGATGTACTATCCTGAATCTGTTGCTACACTGGAGATTTATACAAGTCAGTAAACCATATGGGTATCTTGACTTGAACCACACACAGGATGAGTTAAAAATAAGTATAAACGCTCACTATATAGGTTGTACATAAGCTCTCTGTATTTACTTAGATGTCTCAGTAAAGTTGTTTTAATAATGACTCATTTCTGCATTTGGTTCTGGTTGATTAACCAATAAGTTTAAATAACCTGAAATCATACACAATTGTATTTTATTGCTTAATTCTTCTAAGATAAGTATAATGCCCCCTAAGATTATTGATGACATTGATAAAAGGGAGTTTGTAGGTATGTAAAAAAATAAAATGTTGTATAATTTGAGACTCCTTATTAGATTTCTATCAATTCACTTTTCATAATCACCTACAAAGGTGATTAAGGCACTCGTTGACTGAGAAATGACTTGAAATTACTATTTCATTGTTGTTAAATGAGTTAATTCTATTTGTGAACTATTGTTTTGAAAGTGTTCAACCTCAGTAATCTGGTTTCAGTTTTCACAGATGTAGAACAATGAATTATTTGTCCCTTTCCTATTAAAGCAATAACCCACATTTGCCTGGAACAGGCAGAACCATTGACCCACAATCCCTGCTCACATACTACCATGATTCATTCACACCAGCTTTCCATGTCATTCTGGCCCCGGAATGTGACACTTGTCCTAAACTGGCATGTAACCTTTGGGTCAATGCTTTCATTCCTGAAGACAGCGATCTCATTCACTCTCATAAGACAAGTTCTAGAACACCCTCTTCGCTTGTATAGACTGATGCCAGGGTCACTAATAACATCTGAACTTTTGAGAGTTTGGTTTCCATGATAAAACTTTGCCCTCAGGCAAACCGCACAAATGAGTTTTTTTGTTGATCTCCAGTAGCTGGGATCACTGTTAAATCCTTATCAAATCACAGGACAGGCTGAAATGAAAAATGAAGCCATGAACTAAATGTCAAGAAAATAATCATGGCTCCTTGACTCCTAAACAGAGAGATGTACTTTGAGAAAACAATCAAGTGGAAGAAAAAAATACCTTATTTATTTTTAAGAAAAATGAAGGAGGAGTGAGTAAAAATAGAGATTGTATTGTATCTTCTATTATAAATAAGGAGAGGGGGATGTAGCAAGGGAAACTAATCTAATGGGTTTCTCAAGTACATTTAGTGCCAAATGCATCGAATCAGTTCTCCTTTATACCTCCCATGGGGAGGTTAGGGGCAGAATTTCTCATGTACCCCAAACAGGTCATGTTTTGAAGCAATCACTCAAATAATGAACTGAACTCATTACGTTTCTGCAAATAGATGTATTCACCTGGGCAGAATTAAAGCAGGCCATGACCTGTTGTAAGTACTCTAGAAATGAAAGTGAGAAAGGGATGGAGGTGCAATTGTTTGTCAATGAAATAAATAGCTACCATAATATATACGCTGCTAATGGAGCACTGTGTTTAATATTTAATGATGTCTGTGGACACAGAACGTCAGGGCCTTGCTGTGAATATTATAATGAGTCCATACATATTGACTACAACCTGGGCATTTGTATAGTTTGTACAAAGTCTGTTATTGAGCAGGATGTTAGTGTAGTGTTGCTGAGAGGTGTGATGATCTGTCCTAGACCAAAAAATAGCCAGGTTGCAGGTTGGACACTAAGGGCGAGATTTATTAAAGGTGGAAATACTGCCGGTAATCGGTATCGCAATACCGAATGCCAACTTTCCGTCGATAATTATCGATTTCCATAATTATCACTGGAAATATTTTCAGTATCGCGATACCGATTTCCATTCCAAATAGTAACTGTAACGAGCGCTGCTTGTATGCGTGCACCGCTCGCTATCTCTGCCTGCTGAATGCCGGCAGCCGCTGAGGAGACTCAGTTCTTCCCAGCGCTTCCTGGCTTGGATTAGCCAATCCGGAGCAGCTGATGTCATGGATGACGTCAGCGGCGCCAAATTCAAATAGTAGTGCTTGGCTAATTGAATTTGGTGCTGCTGATGTCATCCGTGACATCAGCGGCTCCGGATTGGCTAATCCAAACCAGGAAGCGCTGGGGAGAACTGAGTCTCCTCAGCGGCTGCCGGCATTCAGCAGGCAGAGATAGCGAGCGGTGCACGCATGCAAGTACCGCTCGTTACAGTTACTACTCGGAATGGAAATCCGTATTTAGAAAGCGAAAATGCCGTTTTCAATTTATCCATATCGAAAATGGCCTTTTCACTTTTAATAAATTTCGCCCTAAACTGGAAAGATACAGAATGTTTGAAGAACTGTATGAATGTAAAGAGTTATTCATTAAAGTGCAAATTTGACAAAATGAATTTATATTACTTCGGGTCCCTCCGATAGTGGCACATTCGCTTATTCACTTAACAGGAATTCCCTTGCCAAAGAAGTGAACACCATCACATTTCATGCATAGTGCGGTGTAACCAGTCAAACAGTAGTAGAATGTGGAGAGATGTGTAGTGATGCTATGTCGTTTTTTGTTTTTAATTAGTTTTATTTAAATGAGATATAATAAAATGTGTACAGATAAAACATTTGTCAGAATCTGATGATTGCCTTGTGACATGTAATATATACAATGTCATTATATTTGTCTTTTAATGGGCCTATAGCATTACTGTATTGTACCTGTCACCTGTAGAACAATAAGACATTTTGATGCATTTGTAATCATTAGACTAATAAGATAATTGCTAAAAAGCATTTTCCTGTGGCAGCCACTTACTTCCCCTCCCGGCAGAAGTCTTTACCATTAAAGAAGTTCTGAGAGAATTTGTGTACTTATTTATGTATATTAAGAGACTGAGTAATATTTCACTTTTGCATGCATAGCCCTGGTGTATTTTCAGAATATTTTCGTCATATTAAAATACACCTAACCTACTAATTTATCCATTATCCCTTATTCAATTCTATCTAGCCCTGCCTTTTAGCTTTTCTGCCCAGAGATACAAGCAGCCAATTAGGGCTGTGCAGAAAGTTAATAAAACAGGATGTAAGTAGATACAATATGTCTTTCTCCCAGGGGAGCTGCAGGAGCAGCTCTGGCCTCCACCAGGCTGGTGGATGGCCTGAATGAGGCCTAGTTCAGTAAGCCCTGACTGTTTAGCTCACTTACTAGTGAGAGTGGACAGGCTAGGGCTTATCTAGGGAATGGGTAGACTAAGACCCCACCAGGACCTTAGTGGCCTAGGGGGCCTAATGCATTCTATTCTAAATGAGTGCACAGCTTAGGGATCATCTAAGAAAGGCGTAGGGACTCAGGGAAAGCCCCTGCTGGAGAAGGAATGCCCTGCATATGGTCCAGCTGAAGTCCGAGCCCTTTCCTATTCCTCATAGGAGCCACATACTACAAGCTCATTTTTGGATATTGTATATATCATTATATCATACTTATCACCAGATGTCTGTCTTTGTAACCTCTGTCTGTTGAGACTTATGCACTGTTTGTTGAACTATAACACTTTACGTCACTACCTCAACTTATATATATTTATTGTTTAATAAATGTGTTATGTTTTTAATCAAGACCCACTGACGCCCTCTTTTCTAATATTTACTTGTTGCACCACACTTAATTTATATCGCTATATTTATATGCAAGTGCCTACTCCAAATGTAAGCGGGGCCTAGGACCCTGAGGTGTCTCTCTTAGCTTGGGTATAGATATATAAATATATGTATGCAGAGACATGTATATTTATGAAATGTAGCTGTGTTAACGGTCTTCAGTACATACCATAACAATAACATTACACATGTATGTGGGTAAGATGCAGCTGCTGCCATTATGTTAGATCTCCTATTTCTCTGCATCTCGTAAACAAATCTAGAATATCTAAAAAAAAAACTTTTACCCCAGAAAGAGAGTTTTATATCTTATAACAAGGTGATTTACTGGTAGCACTGTATTGAGACAGTCACATTACCCAAAGAAGATTCAGAATGGGGTGCCAATCTA
This sequence comes from Pipa carvalhoi, assembly GCA_021901965.1. NCBI lineage: Eukaryota > Metazoa > Chordata > Amphibia > Anura > Pipidae > Pipa > Pipa carvalhoi. The sequence continues at coordinate 10,356 of JAKJJM010160583.1, forward strand.
GCATGAGCAAAATCAAAATGGGCCTGTAATGACCAACAGCGTGGGTATAAGTCCAGGGTCTCAAATAAGTGCTGCCAACTTTATGCTCATTTCAGTAAAAACATTGATGGATCCACTGGTCAAAAACGAGTCTGGTAGAACATTTATCTTTTATTAACTGTGCATGACATGTTTTGGGCAAAGTGGTGCCAACCCAGCATGACCCAGTTGAAAATCAGGCCTGGTACAGATGCCTTTTATAGCATGATAGTGACCACAAATTTTAAATTGCTGGCCACAAATTTTCAGCTTAACCTGCTTCTACCAGCAACTGCAGCAAAATAATGCAGATGCTGCCAGTTAGATGGCAGATAAACACTGGTTAGCATTCATGCGATTAGTTGCAGCCATTTAACACAGGTTGTCTATTTTTATCTTTACGGATAGCAGCCATGTTGTTAAGCAGACTTCACCCAGTCCCATTGTTTTCTATGGTGCTTTACATAAAGCATATACAGGAAGTGTGCCTTAAAGTCTGATTTTTAAACTCTGTAAGGGATTACTCACTTGAAAACGGCCGTTTCAAACAAATTCGTCTTCACCAAGGTCTTTTCTTAAAAAGTCCACTTTTATTTTAGTAACACAAAAGTAACCAGAGTCCTTCTGATTCCAAGTCAACGTACAGCGGAAAAAAAGAAAC
>JAKJJM010160786.1:0-14915 GCA_021901965.1 Pipa carvalhoi
TGATGAGAACTGCTGTTTAACCCTTGCTGTGAAAGAATAAACGAACACTGCTTATGTTGAAAAGGAAACTTGCTGCCTGCGTGTGAATGCTTTATTGGTGACCTACCATCTCAGGATAAACGAAAGAAGAACATCTGGTGACCTGCCATCTCAGGAGAAACAAGGTGCCTAAGGGAGGTAACTTACACCACTACATCCTTACATTTAAAGTGATATACAGCCCGTTTAGACCAGACCCCTGGGGGAGGCCCGTGAACACTATATTGCCCAGATGGGTAGAGTTGGCTAAGCTGGGTCCCGTATGTTACATAAGGACACGCTCAAAGTTAAATTGTATGTAATGGAAAAATAGGCTATAAAAGGCTAGAGGTCTCTAGATGTGGGGTAGGAGTGTAACTGCAGCAGATAGATCCTGCAGAAAGTAACAAGAGAACATACAAGCCTGAAGCCAGGATGATCCGGTGCAGAGCCGGTACACAGCCAGAGAGAAAGAAATGGGACGCATTTCGCTCTTGAGTAGAAGGAGCTTTCTCAGCCATGGCTACGGCTGAGAAAGCTCCATCTACTCTGGAGTGAAATGCCTACAATTTAACTTTGAGCTTGTCCTTATCAGCTTTATATTAGCTTTATATATTATATCCATGACATGCTATTTTGAATGTACTTTTGTAATTTACACCGACATTTGAGATTATTTTTAATAGTTTTTATTGTGTGTTTCTGATGGCTACTTTTTCATTCTTCTTTATTTGATTAAACATTTTTGTGTTATTTGTGAATAAACTTTTGGATATTTTTGTATACTTTACAGTGTGCATGTTTTATATTGGGTCATTCTTTGTAGTTGTTTAGTGTATTCCTATGTTATTCTTGATCTATGCACTTGTATATTTTCCTACCATTTTATTTAGATTCTGGGCGGTATTTATTAAGCCTGAAAAGACTCCACTGGAGTCTTTTCGGGCTTAATAAGGGCAGTCCCGATTTCCACATTATGGAAATCGGTGTTCACAAGGAAAATGTGTTTCGCATACTGAAATTGCAAAAAAACTTCTACACTGGTTGTATTTCACCCCAAATCTTCGGTCAAAATGTATCTATGGTATCCAATAAATTCAAGAGTTAGTGTATCATTACTGAAAAATTAATACTCATTTCGTGAGATTGTCTTATTATATAGAACCATATGAATATGTTGTTTTTTTTTACCCATCTTTTTTTCTATCTCCTAACTACTCTGTACTTCCCTCAGCCTTGCTACTGTGCATAATATGTACCATTGTGCAAAGTATGCTTAATACAAACCATTAAATATCATTAACAGCATTTGCTGACCTCTAATTATTAATCTAATTACTAATCCTACAAACAAATGCACATATCATTAAAACATAGTTAGGAATTATTTATTTTAATCTGTAAAAAAATGAAATAAATAAAATGAATAAAGCATGACCTTCAAGCACATGCACAGTAGGTTCCTTAAATAAATAAATTGTCCAAAAGCCATGGATCTTCACCCCTTTCAACTGGGGAAGTTAAATTGGTGAATTTAACACAGTAAGCCATAGCAAATGTGCAAACTGACGTTTGATAAATTGCAAAATAGCCATTGAATTTGCAATCAACGTGACTCAAGGAAGTCCATAACTTTGCATCCATAATTAACTGTCAAATTAGTAGCATATTTTAAATTAAATTCTTTGATAAGTTTGCAAAGTTGGGGAAATGGCAAATGGATGTGAAATTTAACCTTTACTGTAATGTTTAGACGTTGATGAATTACTCCCCATCGTGAGAAAGTCTCCTTTTTTCCAGGTCATATCAATGGATGGAGTACTGCAACCTGGACATTCATAGGTCACCACTCTCATGCTTCCTTTTGGCAATGTATGAACAATTCTTAACTTAATGACCTGGTAACTAATTATATATCTGTATTACATATGAGGCATTGTATCTGACCCATACCATACTTTTGTGTGCATTTATTCAGTTGCCCCTTACCTATGAGTTGACACTGTCTGCAGTGAAATGGTATAATAGTTTCCAAACCCTGATAATGTACTGTAAGTTCTGACTTCAAAGATGCTATCTACTTATATTGTCACATATACTGTATCTTCATTGTGATATACAACAGTGGAACATTGCTAATGCTACTTCAATGGTTAAGCTTTCCACAAATGTCTTGGCCTATATATGGTATTTGTTTTGTACATACATTTATGATAAATCTACTGTTGTGGTATTTCAGGTTCCAGTTATAAATGTCACTGCCAAGTTGATACTGATCAATTTTCCCTCTGTTGGATATGATATTCCCTACAGGAGTGTCAAACTCAAATACGCAATGGGCCAAAATGAAAAACTTGTACAAAGGGCAAACCTTGATATTTATTGAAAAAATGTTTACAATTTAGAACGTTTCTCTTTGTCATCAGATAAAACAATGAACCTTTTCAAACAGGTTTGTCCTTTACATTTGTGAACAGATATTCTGCTTCCCACTTTTATAGAAAGCTTCTGTTTTCCACCTTTCGTTTGGTCATTTTTGGGAGGGGTGGCCCGATGTGACTGGCAGCATGAAGTTGCTAATTAATGTCAACAGAAGAGGTGGTGCTTGTGGGTCTTGATTGATGCATCAATGCACTAGCAGAGCATTCTGGTATTTCTAGTATTAGCAGTGCATGGGCTGTCTATTGGCGGGCCAGCTCTAGTAGACATTTGGTATTTTCTCGTGGGCCAAATATAATTACACTGCAGACCAGATTTGGCCTCCTGGGCCAGAGTTTGACACCCCTGCCCTACTTTTTGACAATGCTCTCTTTATAGACTGATATCCTCATGGTATTGTTTGGAGCATGCTGATATCACCTGATTTATAGTACTCACTTTCTAGCTACTGAGCTTTAGTGAACTTTGATACGTTCCCTTATGATTGTGACATTTATATTCATTGTTGGAGATTCTAGACTACCCATTACCCTTTCCATTTTTTCCCTTACAATTTGTCCATGGCATCTCTCTGGTGGGACAGAGATCCAGGGCACTCAAAAACTCTTTCTTTGGAGACTTCTACTATGCTTTCTTTTTACCGGTCAGACAGAGTATTCCAACTGTAACAAAAATCCATGTATACAATAAAATATATAACATGTATATAATATATTTCATTTAAAATATATATTTAGTATATATAGATTAATTATCCACACAGAAATACATAAATCCAGGGTGCCAAAATGAATTCACCATTGCAGATGGAAATCTTCAGTCAAAGATTTTCAACCTCCCATAAAATCTTGTCCTGTATTGATCATGCCATTGCTACAAATAATTTTCTCCCTCAAGTGATAGAATATGAAATACTTACCCAGAAAATATTCAGATTATTCTCTATTCATTGCTTTACATCTCAAAACTGACCCCAGATCTATGGTAACTCATTACTAATGAAACAGTCCTCAAGAAAGTATATAAACTGATTATTGGGATATGAATTCAGATTCTTTATCTGCCAATATCTGTTGGAAGGCATCTAAAGTTTTCTTCCAGGGTTCATTAATCAATAATTAAAAATGAATATATACAGGGATATATTCGAATTCCAATGGGACTTCTAATATCCTCATAAGTGACAGAAGAGAGCACATTATCCTTTATAAACCACAAGGCTGTTTTAGAAAATAAATTAAAATAAATATTTCCCACTTGGTAAGCATTTTTGGTAAAGCTTATTCATACTAGTTTCAGCTCTTACTGATGCCATTGCATCACAAAGTTTATGGTTGTATTGATATATACTGTTCACAAACAGTTGTGTTCATTGGTTATTTTGTATTCATTAAAATGATGTGATGCAGTATTACAGAATGATTCAGAAACCACCTGATTTCAATGCCTTCATTTCCCATAATGCAATGTAAGACAGGGGTTTTTTGACTAAAGTGAGAATTTGTCATATTCTCAAAAAGCAGATTTCCATTGCAAATCCACAACTGCGACAATATTCCAATAGTAAAGTCGCAACTGTGACAATATTCCCATAATGAAATAGAGAGTGCGACAGTAGCAGTCTATTGCGACTGTCTTTAGCTGGCGAATTCACACCTTTACGCAACAATTTGGACTTTAGCCAATAACCCCCTAAGTCAAAGGGATAAAATCAATTGTACATAATATCCCCAGTTATTGTCTTGATTTTGTCATTGTTGAACAGTAAATTATCATGATTGAAGTGCCTACAAATACCATGATACACTCTGGTTGTTTTTTTAATCACAAGAGGACAGCAGCAGTGGCAGCTAAATATTCAGTAAGTTGTTTGTGATTCTCAGGCTACTTTAGTACCTCAATGTATCTATTATAGAACTGGCCAGTGTAGAAGATCCAAGTTTCATGATCTACGAGAAGTGTTTTCTTACTGAAGAGGTTCAGTGGTAGTTGGCGCGTACACTGGCAGACGGAAAAGTAACTCTTGGAAAAGATGAATTATCAATATGTTTGAAAATAAAGTTTTTAAACCACAAAGTGGACTGATGGTCACTTTCCTCTTCAAGATATAAACAGCTAGTTCTGACATTCTTTCTAATGCACTCACCTTATTTTAACTATAAATAAATATATCAAGTGAAAAGCACAGTCTTTTGTAAATTGATTTTATTTTACATTTTTTGTATATTAAACATATACAGAGAAATCTAGTGCACAGCATGTATAAACAGCTCCTCATTAGGGTCCTTGGCAGTAATATGAAAATCTGGCATAAAAACATTTAAGGGTGATAAAGTTATCTGAGATAATAAGAGCACTGTTAATGTGTGTGTATATTGATCTGTATTTCCAAGAGTAAGATTTTGTTTTCCAATGATGTTACAAAATTATGGCAATTATGCAAAATATTCTCCTGAGTAGATAATATAGCCTGAATGCTCTGCATATCTCTAGTGACATTATTTGCCTTAAATGATGTTATCCTGTGATTACTCATTAGTGACTAGGACTTAACCTAATGAGGTAACATGAAGTGGTTGCAATTTCATACATACTAGGAAACTATGGACTTAAATCTAGGGATGACTTTTTTCATTTTTATTAGTTTTTTACAAACAAAAGAGAAACCATCATAATGAAACCATTTACACAATATAAAATAAGTATGGGAAGGTTATAGGAGACATCCAAACTTAGTAACAATAAATGTGAGACATACTGATAATACAATTTTTATCATATAATAAGCAACAGATACCAAACAATACAATGATAGGTCAATAAAATGAAATTACCATCTCGCAGTCCAATAGGATAGTTAATAGTCACAAATTATAAAGCACCAAGGATCAGTCACAAACTAGGGTCCAGTCACCCCATTGCTTCTTGTCATGCATGGGCTTTCTCAGGAGATTGTGACTATTGATTATTTTATTGTATTAAGATATAGTCATTTTTTTTCGGCACATATATTCTTGGGTAACTGCTGCATAATATATTACAGACACTGTACTGTCAGTATATTTCATATTTATTGTTAATAAGTTTGTGTATTCAGCAACAAAAATATATAGTTTCTCATCAGTTCAAGGTCACTACTCTCTGATAGTTACAAATTCTCTACTCCTTATTCACTAAACAGAAGATTCTCTTAGCAATGACGCGAGAGTATCTGTAGCCATCTCCTGCATGGTTAGACGTAGTCAGACGGACAGTAAGAGCCCTGCCATCAGTCCCCTAATTCACCGTTTTAATCTGGCAAAGTAAAACTGGTGAATGCTTCACACTACACCCTATCAAATTCACTACTGTGACAGACTTTGATACTTGACGAATAGGCAGATTACCTGTGCACACACAGGCAAAGTGATGCGAATGCTCCATAAGTCTGCGCCTGTCGTAAACCATTAAATTGTTCTTAAATTCACCACATTGCAGAGTTTGCTAGACACACAAATCTGGGGAAGTGTCTGAATTAAATCTGAATTCACAGCTTTACATGACCTTACATGGCCTTCCATGAATAACCCCTCAGGGATTTCATTCACTTTGCCATCACTTTGCCATTTACTGTATACATGGTTTCAGTGCTCTTTGAAATTTATCGGCTATTTTGGCAGTGGAACCTTTGTTTGTAATTGTTATTAAGCGCTTTTGTTTCCATGCCTTTCGCTAAAGATATTTTTTCATACCAAAATCTTTAATACAATAAAGTAAATGTATGCAGTATTGCTAGATAAAATGTTTAATTTAATGGTTCTTTTTGTCATCTAAAGTTTAACAGTGAAAAACTAGAGAAGTAAGAATGCAATTAGAGAGAAGAGAAAGAAATCTATATCAGATGTCTAACATAGCAAAATCTGCTGTAAGAGTTAGAGTAGGTCTGTCAAACTCTGGCATCTGGCCCGCAGTTTAATTATGCTTCGTCCATAAGAAAATACCAAATGTCTAATAGAACTGGCCCGCCAGTAGACAGAGCATGCACCTCTAATACTACAAATCCCAGAATGCCCTGCTGGAATATTGATGCATTAGTCAGGACCCACAAGCACCCTCTCCTCTGTTGACATTAATTAGCAACCTCATGCTGCCAGTCACATCGCGCAATCCCTCCCAAAAATGGCCAATGAAAGGTGGAAAACATAATCTTTCTATAAAAGTGGGAAGTAGAATATCTGTTCATCATTATATCTGATGAGATTCCTCAAATGTAGACATTTTTTCAATACCTGTCAACGATGGCCCCTGACTTTGTCCAAGTGTTTAAAGTGCATAGGTCACCTTGCAATTGTTACAGTTATGTAAAGTACATCAGTCCATAATGCTAATAACAAAGTCGATCCTCAAAATAAACTTCAGATTATAAAGTAGTTCCCTGGAATCCCCACACCTCCCCTCAGTATCACCCCAGTAAGGGACCCCTACTAGATGGGTTTTATATAGTTTATACTAATTATTTCCATAGTGTTAATATTACAGTAGCGCTAATATTGCAGAAGCGCTATGGAAATAATTGGGTTTTAAATCATTAACCGCTTACTTGCCAGTTAATGATTTTAATAGCCCTAGATGGGGGCTGATACTGGGGGGGGGGATTGGGGGATGTATGGGGGTCCCAGGGACCCCTGCTAGCTGGGGTTTATTTACTTTATATGGAAGAGCACGTTCACATGAGCGCGCTTGAGTGTATCGTGGGAGAAAGCATGGTAACTTGTCAGTCATATATTCCTCTTAACTCCTCCCAACCCGACTCCAGAAAGAAAAGTCGGGCTAACAGCTAAATAACAGTGAGAAACGATGTATAAAGGTACTTTTTTTTTTAATACATCTATATTTAAAAAAAAACATTTATTTCATTGGTAGAACATAATTCAGTAATCGAGTTTTGAGGTGACAGGTGCACAGGTGGCCCACTGTGTATTTGAGTTTGACACACCTGAGTTAGAGTATATTGTAACATAGAAGAACTTGTAAATGCTATGGCCTGGTTGTTTCCCTACAGTGTGACTCAGTAAGGGTTAAGTGTGCAAGTATCAAATTACCAGGTATATATTAGAGAGTATCAAGAGGGCTTTCTCTGTAATACCAATCCAGCATAGGTGGGTCTAGTGAGCACAGATTCAGGGAGAAGTGTGAAAGTAATGGGTCATGGTTGGGGACATAGGTGTAATATAACATGTGTGGTTGGAAATAATTGGATGATCCTACCATTAGTTAGTTGTAGGTTAGCAGTTATAATAGAGTGCTGCACATTTTCATTAGTGCAATCTATGCAGGTTTCGTGTTACAATCCGAGGAGTGAGTGACAAGGCTTCAGTTAGGTCCTCAATTTGCAAGTCAGTTTTCACCGAAGATCCTCTAAGTATTCCATCTGACCTGTCATCAACCCTTGTAAGCCGTGGAGACTAAAGAGCATGTTGGTTTATGTTTGGTAAGTTCTAATGACTGATGTTATGTTGTGCTGTTTTTAATCAATTTTGGTTTCATGCCTTAATTTAACCAATTAAGCCTGTTATTTGTTAATGGTTTGAAATACATGAATAAATACATGATTTTTGGTTACATTTGCATGGTAACTGTCTACTATTCAGTTAAGCAACTACGCTGTATAAAATGAAACAGCAATTCAAACCCAAATGACATAGCCATGGAATACTGTACTGCTCCCTTACAACCCGGAGAAGAAAGGCGGAATCTGCATGTAACAGATGACATTAGAATAGAATAGCGTTTTCAATACAAGGCCAGTTGTATCATAGTTAAATAATAAAGGAAGCTAAAAATAATAAAGAAAGCTAAAGCTGGAATTGGAGGGTTGTGTAAAATAAAGGGAAGAAAAAAGGAAAAGGAAAAACAGGTAGAGGAAAGATAGGTGAGAGGGATTATGGGAAGGCTGACCATAATCAGGCAAAACCTTATTTAGGAGCATAGTTATTAAAGGTAGAAGTGAATTAAAATTTTGTTTACATTTTTTGATTTTGTTTACTAAAATAACATTTTTTTGCTTTCTGGACAAAAATTTGTACTTGAGAAATGACAAACTGCATAAAAAAATTCATTTCAGTTTTATGAAAAAAACAGAAAACCTTGTGCTCGAAGAATCAATTAAATTGGTGAAAATAAATATGGAATGGGCACAAATGGCAGAATTTTCAGTAGCAAACTTTGATCAGTATTGCCTTTTATATCAATTTTGTTCTGAAAATTTAGAAAGACAAAAAGGGCACACTTTCACGTTCATAGACTAACTTTGTTCATCTGTTTCTGTGTATAGAAGCCAAGTAAGGCCACATGAGTCTCACTGTTTAATATCTTTGGCAAATAACACTTTAAAGGGGGTTATTGACTGAAGTCCAAATTGTCGCATAAAGGTGTGACTTTGCCAGCTAGCGACAGTCAAACACTACCCAATAGATGGCTACTGTCACGATTGCAACTTCATTATGAGAATATTGTCGCAGTCACAACTTCACTATGGAAATCCGCTGTTTAGTCAATAAGGAGTAGAGAATCAGGGCGTGGCCACCCAAAGTGATGAGAATTCACTTCGACAATCGAATTCTCACTTTTAGCCAATAACTCCCTAAATGTTACTTTTTATTTTATTTTCAAGGCGTTGATCGCTGGTGGAGACATGGATTTCCAGTTGTGAGAAATCAGCATTTTAGCAGCAGCAGTAAGAAGGTGAATCTCTAAAGAATCCAAGGCTTTGGGGCTTATTTATGAAAGAGGAAAATTCGCCTGTTGGAGTGAACTCACCAATATATTATTATAGTTCTTCCCTCCTTCCCTTATTTAAACACTCTAAAAGGTTTGTGGCATTAACTAATATAGAGATAAAAGGAGGATTTTCAGGGGCTAAAAATGAGTCCAGAAAAAAAATATGTGCTGAGATGGAAACGAAACACTTTAGTAAAGAAGAACATTAATAACAGGTTACCTTGCATCTTATGGGATTTCAGTTCTTTCTTTGTTAGAAAGCACTGACATTTGCCGCACAAATTACTTGGAATTATAGTCAGCTATGTAGCATTTCTTTCCTTATGATTGTGATGTATAGTGATGTTTATTTAGCACTAAAGTCTCACAATATTTCTGAGGTTTTTGTGGTTGTTATATTGTACATTTTTAGTACAGTAAATGGAAGGTGCGTTATTATATGTTAAATAAGAAAATATGGTGGTTGATCTCTTTATGGATATTTACTAAAAGTAATGAAATTGTAATGGTTGGCTAAGACATTAGTAGCATTGCAATTGTTACACGGTTATTGTTTTACTTGAAATGCATGCATATGTTATTCATCAACATAATGCCCAATGCTACATCTGTGAAACACAGCTTATCTTTTTTAATTAAGTTCTCAGATCTACTCAGCTGTTTTATTAGAGTCTAAGCATATTAGCCTGTAACAGAGCTCTCCATGGAGTATGATATCTTTTATTAATGTGGATTTGGGTTGCCATAAAAGTCATCCTGTAGAAAACAATAATTGGATCTACTGAATATATAACATTTCAAAATTCTGTTCAGAGTCATTTAAAATGATTATCATGATTATCCCTCTTAAAAGATTACAATGTAGAGGCAATTGTTTATTTACTCTGTCAATATAACTGTCACAGATAAAGGAAGATAAAATAATGTTTAAACTACAAAAAGACAGTATTGGATATAAATTGTGAATGCGTATGTAGCTTTATGCATTATGTATTTGTTTTTTTCTTGTCTGAAAACTGCTGGATTTGTGAATATTGCATATAAAGGGGTGAGGGGCCATCTCCTTAAAGGACCAGTAAAACACCAGAAAAAGAAAATTGCTATTTGAATTAGCAAGGCAGCATTTGTACAAATGTAATATTTGGAGTTGCTGATTTTTATTTGGTTTGTGTTGTCTCTCTCTGTTCCTCTGCTGCTTGCAGTCAAATTGGCCTTTCTGGGGCACTTTATGGATATGTGTTATCCACATTTCCGTAGGAAACAATAGGACTGGACAGGGTTTGTTTAATTAACAGATAAAAGATGGCTACACCCAAAATGATGAAAAACAAACTCAAAATAATACAATTTGGGAATTCAATTTCAAAGAGAGCATTTTACCAATGCTGTGTAGGAATAACTGCCATGCCAATTCAAATAGTTTTTTTTCTAGTGTTAGTGGTCCTTTAATAGTCCCATGTTCCTTATCAAAATATCATTACATCTGTGGTATTACAGTTCCACCTAGTGGTTATCTCTTGGGTGAACTATTTAGCAGAGGTTCGTCAGGGAAGTGTTAGGTGACCCTAGTTATTTAAGAGTATGTTCAGCTGGTGAGAGGTTTTCCTTTTGCCAAGCCATTTGGGCTTAGATTGAACAACTGATGTATTGCTGGGATGATCTGAATGCGCCAGGTGGTAGAGAAAAGGTGCACTTTCATTCCCTGTACTGAAGAGCTTCACATTTCTCCCCAGACTTGCATTTTGGTTTAGTCTCAATACTGTGATAAGGTAAAGTAGATATAGTAGCATAGAATCAAATTCAGCCTTGAATAGCCATAAAGAGTAGTCAGAAGAAGTAGTCTCTAGAGAACAATCTCCCCACAGTTAGGGCTACATTTTGTAGTTAGAGGTAACCTGAAGGAGATCATTTCTTAGCAAGAGTTTGCTGGTAAGTCCTGATGCCTGAATGTGCAAAGACATTGATACCCTACTATACTGATGATGAAAAAGTAAAGATACTATCAATATTCCATTATTCAATGAATGATACATAATTGGTTAGAACCCCTGGCACTGATCCTGCAACTTGGATTGACTGTCTATGTGATCTATCATCTCCAGTATGTAAGTGGAAGCCCATATTCATGACCAAAAACTAACCAGAGGTGTGTTTATAGAGGTTCTTCAGCCTTGACTCTTAGGTAAGAAGCTAATAATTCTATTGTCTATTGCAAACAAGCCTGGAGCTGAAGCTGTTTTACCTTGCTTGCCAGAGTCAAGGCTTGAGAAGACCTTTAATGTAACTAGTGTGATGGAAAGTCAGTATCATATCCATTTGGTTTGCACACACAATTATTGTGAGGGATTCTAACTGCAATTATAACAGACCTTGCCATTATTAGTGAATTATTGCTTCATAGATTCATAGAACATATGGTAAAAGAATCTTACTGAAATGAGTATTTTCCATGTGCAGTGTAGCAAAGTCAGTCGAATAGAAGTAGGATGTGAAGTCATGCGAATTGATGTAAATTCCCCCAGTGAAGTGCAATGATGTCATTTTCATCATATCCCACAAACGCTATATAAGTTAAAAACACATCTATCTCTGTGTTACCTTGTCCCTAGTTCAAATTTAGCTGTAGACAAATTTTGTCACAGTCTCCATTGTCACTTTTGTAGAAATAGTCGTCTTACAACACACCAGAGCCCTGCCATCAACCCTCCAATTTGCCATTCTGATTTGGCAAAGTCAAACAGGTGAATTCGGAGCAGTACACCTTGTCGAATTCACAACTGAGACTGACTCCACCACTTGCTGAATACATGACTTACCTGTGCGCACACATGCAAATTAATGCAAAGAGCTCCATAAATTCACGACTATCATAGTCACTCGAATTTGTCCTGTATTCACCACATCACAGAGTTTGCTCAATTATCGAACATGTAGTATTGGCAATCAAATGTGAAATCATGGCTATATGTGACTATTTGGCCTTTAATTAATAAGGCCCTTTGTTGCTACTGTTTGTGAGGATAGGGTCTTTGGAAAATGTTACATAAATATAACAAAAAAATGTTTGGTTTGGCATGTCTTCAGAATTATCTGTTTTGCAAGCTGGCAACCATTCTGCCAGTGTATTCTATTGCAGTTTTACACCAGTGGATACCTGTTTTATACTACAGAGAAAACATACACAGAGAATGCAGGGAATAGATGCCAAGAAGATCATTATACTCTTAGAATATGATGCATTACTATAATACATTTCCTAAGAAATTTCATGCTGGCTCAAGTTATTCTAACATTACGCAGTAGGTGATTTTTGTTGGTGACATATTTCATGATGTCTGTTTCATTGTAACACACATTAATGGTTTAAATATTTTATAGACATAACAAAAAGGAAAGATACCGTGATTGTAAGAATTTACATTTTTTGACTGTGACATACATATAACATGAATAACTTTTCTTTGGCTAATTAGCAAAGGAGAATTAATCACTGTATGCTTGACATGTCTAAACCTTATCTTACAGTACAGTAGATACTAAGCTTCACTGGTACATATACGTTGAACACAGTGGTTGTGTGTGTGTGTGTGTGCACGTGTGTGTGTAATGTTTGGAAATTATAAGTTACTGAAACATAATCTAAAGCCAGTGTCTATAACAAAGGGAAAAAGAAAAATTTCCATTTCAAATCTGATTTAACAAATAAAAGTGAACCCAACAGCATATGTTAAAAACATGAAATAATATGAAAAAACTAAGAATTAGCTTAATCAAATACATAAATATAATCTGGCTGATCTATATAAGCTATTTCTTACATTAGGTGCCTACATTACAAATTAAAAACAGGAAGCAAAAAGAGGTAAACACACGCCTTCACCATATGACATGTACATTGACAAGGAAGTGCACTACAGCCTTTTACTCAGTGAGACTCATCTAATGGTGCTAAAATCATTAAAGAGCATGTGCAAAATGTTTAAAGAGGTTCTTCAGTCGTGACTCTTGTAAACAATATAAGACAGCTTTAACCTTACCAAGGCCACAGAGTATTCAGGTAAGAAGCTAATAATACTTTTGTCAATAGGAAAAAAATAATTATTTACACTTGCAAACAAGCTTGGTAAGGCTGAAGCTTTTTTATCGTGATTGCCAGATTCAAGGCTTGAGAAGACCTTTACTGAAACTAATGTGATGGAAGTTCAGTATTGTATCCATGGTTTTACATGGTGAACCCGACAGCATACGTTAAAGACATGAAACAACATGAAAAAATCTAATGAGCTTCATCGAATACATAAATGTAATCTGCAGATATATATATATGCTATATGTTACTTTAGGTACTTCCCTTACAAATTAAAAACAGGAAGTAAAAAGGGGCCATATGACATGTACATTAACTAGGACTGAGTGCCCAAACTGCAGCTGGGCAATCTCCTTCTTCTCCTACAGTGCAGGCGTTGATGAATTAAGTCATCGCGCCTGCATCAGGGCAGAGGTAGCAATTCTCTGTCAGTGTAGGCCATGGACCCACAGCCTATACTGATAGTATTCAGCTGTATCTGCATTTGCACATACACCTGAAAGGAGTGTTCGATCACTAGGGGATCTGGGACTGGATTCCATGTTAAGGAGCCGTCAATGTGTTGGATCCTGACTGGGGTGACGGCGCACATGCCCACAGAAAGAGCTCTGAGTGCCCTTTCTGGTACACATGCCATAGGTTTGCCACCACTGAACTAGAAATTCCACTACAATCTTTCCTTCAGCAAAACTCATGGTGCTAAAATCAATAATGATTTTCAAGGCAACATATCAGCCACCATGCTGGAGTAATGTTCCTGTTTTTTTATTATGTTGTTATATATATGTTTATCTATTATTTACAGGATGGATTCCAATGTTAGTTACTATTTTATTCTTGATGAAGTGTTGGTTCATCATGGCCCATTACTTATGCAGAAGTATTCACTCCAACATGCATGATAACAAGAATATATTGTTTTTATTGTACTCAAGATCTACATAACATGATTCAATAATCTGTTCATAGTCTCTTTGCATATTGTACCATACCTGCAGCAGGTACACTGGAGTTACTTTGGCACCAGTTCACTTTTCTGTCACTAATGGTTCCCAAACAGATTCTCCCACTATTTACTGATTATCCTGGGTCTTTTCTTTTCATTTATCATTGGGCCATGCTCCCAAAATAGGCAACAATTGAAAATGAACTCCTAGAGTATTTTAAATAAAATCTATTCTGATTAACTGATGTGATGCTATCTGGGAGTATCTCAATTTAAAGAAATGTATAACTCCATATCAGCATGGGTTTATGAGGGATCATTCCTGCCAAACAAATCTAATTAGCTTCTATGAGGTGAGTTACAGACTGGATGAAGGAGAGTCACTGGATGTCATATAATTCGATTTATCCAAAGCATTTGATACTGTGCCACATAAAAGGCTGGTACATAAAATGAGGATGCTTGGACTGAGGGAAAATGTGTGTGAGTGGATTAGTAACTGGCTCAGTAATAGGAAACAGAGGGTGGTTATGTATGTATGTATAATTTTATTTATAGAGTGCCACAAATGTACACAGCGCTGTACAATTTAACAACACAAGAACAATACAGACAAGGGAAAAGTGCAAAAAACAATACAAGTGTAGTATCACAAGGATAGTTCAC
>JAKJJM010160847.1:0-10544 GCA_021901965.1 Pipa carvalhoi
TTATCCCAGTACTTTCTCACTTAATCTTAAATCACACTTAAGAAAACACACACTTTAGACAAACACACACTCGCAAGCTCCCAAACTCGCTTTTTAAAAGCCTTCACAAGACTGAATTTATTTTTGTTCTCTGTTTATTATGTAGGACAGAGGTTTCCCTTGGTTCTCAAATTCTTATCACAGCCAACAGTGGGGCCAGGGGCAAAAGTAAATGAATGCAGCTGTTGCTGATTTAATAGAGCTTGGCCACAGCCACAGAGCTTCCTGCACATAATCCAAAAGCCCCTAGAACTGATTGACACATCTAGTGATTCATTGGGTGGAATGTATTAAAGTCGGAAAGACTGCTATAGGTATTTTTCAATTTCCATAATCTGGAAATCGGGTATTTGTACCGAAAAATTCCATAGCCATAATAATTTATGGCTACGTTTCAGTACAAATACCCAATTCCCAGATTATGGAAATCGAGAAACACCGATTTCCATAATGTGGAAATCGGGACTGGGCAAATTAAGCCTGAAAAGACTACAATCGAGTCTTTTCGGGCTTAATAAATTTCGCCCATTGTGAACTAGTCACTGGGTACTTACCTACAATATACCTTATTAGTCAAGGTTCAGTAGTTGTTAAACAAATGTTTCCTTTCCACCATATAATCAGGCACCTCTAGCAGAAACTCATTGTACAGCCAGTACCTAATATCAGTGGTGTAAACAAGCTGGGTTGAGCCCCCTGTGATAGGCTGTGCCCCACAAATATATAGCACTGTGCATGAAATTTAGGGGGTTATTGATCAAAGTGAGAATTAGACTGTCGATGTGAATTAACATCACTTTGGGTGGCTACACTCCCATTCTCTACTCCTTATTAAAGGAGGATTCCCATAGCAAATTTGCGACTGTGACAATATTCCCATAGTGAAGTCACGACTGTGACAGCAACAGTCTATTGTGTAGTGTGTGTCTGTCGTTAGCTGGCGAATTGACCACATTGCAGAATTTGCTGAAAACCTGAATATGGGGAAGTGGCAAATTCATACACAACAATTTGGAATCAGCAATTCATGACCTATTCTCCTGAGGAAGCTGAGAACAGTTGTCAGTGAAATGCGTCGAGAGAACAGCTTGTACACATTGTGTTTGAAGCCTTTGTTTCAGCTCTGTTTGTGAGTATATTTTTGCATATTAAAGCATCTCCATATAATCGTTGGGTTGCACTATGTCGTCTTTTATGCTTTGAGTCCATACAGTGAGTTCTGATCAAGAGGATACAATTAAGATATATCCCTTATATGAAGCTTGACTCGCCATAACATTTCTGGTGAGTTTTTTCCCCTGAGGGGGGCATACACTTGCACATCCCCATATTATTGGAAGGTATGATTTGCTCCTTCACCACTGCAAGAACCACCTTTGATTTTCACATTTGGCACAACAAAGATTGGATGTGACATTTTGTGTAAAAAAACTTTTTTTGAATCTTCACATTATTCTTGATTATCGTGTGTTCGTCTATACACACTTATGTTATACATATAAATAGTCACCTTTATGCATATTTGTTTCACCTTGGGCCAAAAATGAATCTATTTTTCCAAGTATTTCCATTCCCTCTTTTTAGTAAAAGTACAAAATCTGTGTATGTGTCCCTTTGCAGATGACAGTGAACTGCTTTGCTGTGCTGCTATACATGTACTCTGCTTCTTGGCAATCACCACTAGATTTGCTAAAATAGAATAAATATATAATGCTGAAATTAAGTACAGAAATTAAGCAATCTGCCACACCACCTGCTGGCCATTCTCCAGAACATGTTTGGTCTGTGTGTGAAGAAAAACAGTTTCAATCTCTGAATTTTTAAGAGGAACTAAAGTCTCCTAATAAATCACATTTGTTCAATCAGCCTACATTCCAAAAACATAATAAACCCACAACCTTTCTCTTCCAAATTAACTACTTAAAGGAGAAGGAGAAGTGCTAACTTCCATAGGGAACGGAGTAGTGATTCTGGAGTTCCAAAGCAGTTTCACACAGCTATGAAGTTGCGTTCTGGCTCCCCTTCCTGACTGGCACCAGCGGTGCAAAGCAAAGTCAACATCATCATGCCACCACCAGGCATGCACAGTGATGATTTGACTGCTCAGTTTTCAGTGAAATCTGAGCAGTGAAATCATCACTGCGCTTGTCTGGAGTTGTAGTGGAGTTGTAGCATTTTAGTTCCACCCCCTGCACACCAAGACAGCCCCCCGTCCTTCAGAGGGAAGCACAGCATGGATTATGGAGGAAGGGATGGGGGGTTGTGGCAGTGCAGTATCGAAAGGGGGTTGTGGGGGCAGCACAGTATGGAGGGGGAGGGGGGGTTTGGGGCCAGCACAGTATGGTGAGGTTGTGATGGGCAGTGCAGTATGGGGGGGGGGGCAGCACAGTATGGGGAAAGGTGGGGTTGGGTCAACACTATCAGGAAAGTGAAGGCTGGGGCACCACAATATAGAGAAAGGGTGGGTAAGAGAAAAGAACTTAAAAATTGCAGAGCTACACACTACCTTGCACCACTTTAAATCCTCATTATTAAGATTAAATAGCCATGTTGGCACTTTATGATCAATTAGTGGGTTTTGGGTTGCAGTATGTTTTGCATGTGAAAGGTTGTTGGTTCAAATCCAGATTTTTATTTATTTTATATTTTTTTATTATTAAATAAGGTAGTACCTCTATTTTGTGAATATAATGAAGTGATTTTTTTTTTTAAGAAATAAAGGATTTAATAAGATATTAATTTTAAAAAATTGGGCTTTGAACAAACAACAATAATTTATTTTACTTTTATAATCTCCTAAAGCTGCAAGAGTTTGCCTTTAATGGACCAAGTGACCATCCCCAATCAATCAAACAAACAATATTTGTGATGACATGTCAGGGTTCATTAGCATATTTATGAGGATCCAACGTGGAGGTTATGAAATACTAGCACCAGCAGTTTTATAAGATAGCTATACAGCCCAAAGGTACTGATTTGCTGCAGACCTTGTATTTTCTGTATATCAGTTATGATTAGGGGATTTTAATTCTTCTTTAAGATACAGTAATCAAAGCAGTAAAGAAATTATTGTGTTTAATTTTTTTCAACATTCCAAGATCTATCCAACTACAACTAGAATGGAAAGAGGACACCTACTGATCTGAAATCTGCTCTGCCAAAAATTCTGATAGATTTCTAGAAATATGATTTTTATTTCAAAATACATGTTCTTTTTGCTTTCTGTAACATTTCATGAATGTGTGTTATCTAAAGTAAGAATACAATTGGACTGAGCCAACTAAATAAAGATGATTAAATCAGCAAAGCAAAATAAAAAAACACAAAGCAATTAAATCCAGGATTCTCTCAAATACATATCATTGAGCTCTAGCATTCACCAGGTCTATGGTACAGAGCACACCTGTTTTTCTCCACCAGGAATCCCTCAAGGTAGCAAGCTATTAATGTCCATTTGGGTTTCTGTCTTGACTGGCCAAGCAAGTACTTAGCCAATCAATATATTTGTACATTTGGATTAGAATTCTGCCTAGGACTGACCTGCTTCCTTCATGTATTGCCTTATGCAGTGACAGAAATAGTTAGTGTAATCATAGGCATAGTTACTCGGGTAAGCTTTACCTATACCTATAAGACAGTCTGAACTGACATTTACCATGGGGTGGTGGAACGAAAGGGGAAATGGAATAGACCTGGCATCTTCCTTTTAGTTAAAATTTTTCTGTGATGTGATCATAGTCACCTTAGCTGCCAGGATTAGAGCCTTGCACATGGTGTTTTGCTGCCAAACCTTGCAATAGAAAAGAATTAGATACAGTATCTGGGGCATACAATTCACACAGCATGCATGGGGAATATTTCTAAAAGTTTAAATTTTTTAGGATTTATAAAAGGCGTTCTGTCAAACTTTTGCACCAGAAACCTATGATTCCCTATGAGGTGGGTTCAGTCATTTCATCACAGTCACATGAGTTTTCGCATCAAAAAAAGACTATTGATATCTGCAATGGAATGGGAACCAATTTGAAAACATTGCGAGTGTGGCAATTTTGACGGATCAATATTTTTTTTCCAATATCAGCACTTTTTTATTGGTCTTTTATTAATCAGTGGACTCAAAAAGTTAAACGAATAACAGTAACAATAACAGCTGTTTGCTTTTTATATATACTCTTTCTTGGATATGGCTATTTCACTATGTACACTGCTATTTTACTATATGCATTTTATGTTTTTTGTATTTATTGTTTATATTAGCACCACTAGATGGCAGGGTATATCCATATCAATTTGTATTAACTTACTGATATACTGATGATTTTGCAATACATTTATTTAAATTGGAATGATGATTCTTATTCATTCTACATTATTTATTTACAATATATGTCCACAGATGTGAAATATGTTGCACAATAAGTTTTGCTTTCTTTTTACATACCGTATATACTTTTTGTACATAGCTATTTTACTATGCACACTACTATTTAACTATATGCACTGCCTCCCGTTTATTTTATTTATTGTTAATTGTAATAGTACAGCTAGATGGCAGCCCAAAAGTTGTGCACTTTCTTTAAATGAATGAACACACTTGAAGATGACACAGTAAATTACACATTGGCAGTAGTATAAGTAGAGGCCTCATGGTATTAATACCTTTGTAAAGCTATGCAGACTTGAAATGATATGTTCCCAAGAAGCAGCGCTTTAGCAGCTGTGGACTGGAGGCAGCTCTTCAAGACTAAAAAACTGAGTAAAGTATTGGAGGGGGAAAAGGGGGTTCCTTTTTCCTTTATTATAACAGGCAGGAGCAGAAGTATAATGCATTGCTAAGCTGCCTTATTTACCAGAGGAAATTTAAATTTCAAGTAATTAAGTGAAAAACTTTCTTTGCCAGGATTTGATTTCTAGAAGAGACTGGGTTGAATGCAAAAGTGAGTAACTGCCTAGTGCCCCCCACAGCACTATGCACAGTGCTTCCACAGACTTATGTGCTCTGTGCAGAGTGGAGGAGAACTGAGCTGCATACGTCTGATAAATGCTATGCAGAGCGCTGCTAGGAGACCCCTTGTAGTCGGGGGGACAATGCTGGGGGGCCCAAATATTTTTGCCCAGTGTTTCAGCTTGACTAAAACTGGCCCTGGGTACTTGTAAACATGTCATTTTTTAAGTTAAATTCCTGCTTTTAATTAATTTGGACTTACTCTCTTTCTCTCTGCTGGTTGCAACAAGATAGGGCTTTCTGGGAAGCTATAAATATGTATTACCCAAAGTTCCATAGGAAACAATCAAACTAGCAGGGGGTTTGGATGGTGGCAACCACGCAGAATAAAAATAAACTGGGAATAATACAAATCAAAGATAACACTTTTACCAGTACTTTGTAGGAAGAATTGCCTTGCCAATCCAGTTGTGACTTTTTTTACTGGTCCTTTAATTTTATGCTACAATGCACCTCTTATAAACTTTGCTGATAAATAGTACTGACAAGAATGTTGGAGGCATGTACTCATGTACTGATGATAACTTTCTTAGTGTGAGGCCTATTCCATGTGTAATCCTGTGCAGTATAAGACCTTCAGGGAATAGGAATGTAAATACAACTCGCAGTCCAAGTTGCCATTATTATCTCTGCCTGATCAACTCTGTTCCTCTGAAGGATTATCCCTTGTATCCAAAAATCATATGACAACTAGTTCTGCTTTCTGTGGAAAGGTGTGAGATCATTTATTGTCCATTATTTTATTGCTTAATAAATGAAAATACAGTAAACAAAAGCCAACAATACATTACTAGAACCTGGTGTCATATGGATAATGTATATTTTCCAGATCAGCATCTTGGTGTGCTGGACCCTAACATGAAATCAATATCATACAAAATGTCTGTAATTCTTGTATGTCCATCAATAAAAGCCCCAGGTCACAGTAGGTGGCCATTTTGTTTCTATGTATGCGATCTGCTGCCTTAATAATATAATCCAATTTTTAGGGTTTATTGTGAACACTGCTCACCTACAGAGTCAGATTCTGTTCCAGCAAATACATATTAATACAAAAAGAGAACTCCAGGTATATAGAATGAGAGCTCTATTGGTTGTGGAGTTTGAGATGACTGAAAGTAGACTGATCCAGTAGACTGATGCAATTTTCAATGATCTGTAAATCACAATGATTGTCTTTATCATTCTGCACTCCATCATCACTGTGTAGAAAAAAGTGATTCTAACAATAAACGGGATATATTATGGGATTTTCCTTTAGCTCTCCCGGATAAGAATAAGCGCAGTCACTAAGCCGAATGCAGCAGCAACCAGTGCCCCGATTAACAGCATCCTGTGGGACACCTAAAAATACAAGAGAACCTGAAGATTAGATACACAGTAGTCCACTGACTGTAGAATCTAAAACTGCAATAGTTATAGGCAATTGTTCCTTAGCTGGTTGGCTGGTTACGCATATACAGTAGGTACTCGCAAGGGTCGTATTGATTATTACCCTAATTTGAATAATGTAAATACCACATCTCAATAGAATATAATAAGTGAAAATGATTTCAGTATTTTACTAAAGAAACAATGTAAACATGGTAAAAGTTAAAACGAAGCACAAAAATGTACAAATAGAGAGGAAGCACACTGAACTTACCCTCTTCTTTGTCCTGTGACGGATAAGCGGATTTAAGTCCTCTCTAAGCTTTAGATGAGCTTTGGGTTTAGCTCTTACTGGGGATTTGGAGATTTCAGGCTGCCCTCGTTGTCTTCTCACTAGTTTGGAAAGCTCTGCATGGATAGCCTGGGAAAAAGGAAGAGGTTGTCACTGAGGTTTGAATCCAGATAACTCATTAGCCAAGGCTTATGAAAACACCAATATTCCCAAGTGGAAATATATGGGGGTTTGTGTTAAAATGGGGACAAGTTCTGCAACTTGTAACTTTCTTACATAGCAGTATTGGAAACAAGTTCTACTGAAGAGACCAAACCATTAGGGGAAAGGTAGACTGTGTGGTTTACCACGTGTGGCAGGAAATGGCAGCCATTGTTTGGTGACTTTTCCAAGAGGTATTTTACCACACAAGAAGTTACCAAAAGCATTTTGTTGCAGTAAACCTTGTCTAGAAAAGTAGCCATACATTTTGCTGTGGTTGACTGAAATCAATGGGCCATGGTTTGCCGGTAGTTTTTCCAGTCTGTTTTCTTGCCTTTAACCTTCTTATTCAATCATACCTCCCCATCCAGCTGCAACCAATTCAGACAACTGTAATCATACTAGACCTAATCTATTATCGTAGAGAAGCCAAAATTTCATCCAACTGGTTAGGCTGACTCAGCCAAGTCTGCAGTAGAAATGTGTGATAAGGTGGCATTGTACAGGGTGTATAGGTGTACAAGTGCACAATTTCTCCGATACTATTTATACTGCTTAGGTATACAGCTGGTGAGCAACTAAAAAAGTTAGTTCTCCAGAGCCTCCTGCACACCTAAAAGAGACAATTTATGATGAAATTCCTAATTGATGTCCCAGTCTCATTCCTCCTAATCCCACCCACTCTGACCCACCAGCTTTGTGTACAATATTACTGCTATCACAGACCATGCTGACAGATGGCAATGCAGTACTTAAACGTGCCATTAGCGAGAGAACCAGCTGCACTATGTTGATGCTTTGCATCTAATGTGCTTCTACAAAACCCTTCTAAGTTTATTTTAAGGTACTCAGATTATGCCAGTGCTTATCAGGCTACTCTTTTATATTTAGCTATTAGAAGGGCCTATTAGGAAGTAGAAGATGTATGGGATGTACATAAAAAGCATATTGTTTTAGAAACTGGATGATGCATAGAGATTACTCATCATGTGGGGATGGTACAGTAGATGATAACAGAATGCCAAGAGTGCCTAGAATAGACCTAAATATAGCCTAAGTGTGCCATATATATAAATATAAATATATACCTAAATATAGCCTAAGTGTTTTCCATACAGTGTGAAATGTCAGATTAAATCACAGAAAAGCTCTGTCAGATTTTGTTATGCTGCTGATTGGTGCAGGCTATTTCCATATAGCGGTTGCTTGTTGGGGTATGCTGGGAGATGTAGTCCAACAACAATGGAAAGATTGGGAAGTTGAGAGGTAGCTGGTTCTAATTGAATGCCATTTTTTATGAGTTTATACTGTGCCGATATATTGTATATTGTTGTATATAATAATACGATGTACTAAAACAATGACAATGCTTGAAAAAACAGGAATGAGGAACTTAACCACAAGAAAGTAAAAGTTATGATCAGGACTGAAACAACCTTCCATAATGTCCCCTGCGCCCTATTATAATAATATATTATTTTTTATGTAAGCCTCAATATAAATGCATTCTTTCCTTTTACATGAAAAATCATGTAGCCAATTATTTAAAGGACCAGTACCACCACACAAAAATCGAAATTTCCATTTCATTTGGAATGAAAGTTATTCAAGCACAGAACTTGTAAAAATGTTATCTGTACTGTTCATTTATTGTTTTCTGACAGTTTTTAGCTTTAGTCATAGCAGCTATGTTGTTAACTAGACCTCACCAAGTCCTATAGTTTTCTATGGTGGTTTATATAAACCATTTATGGGAAGTGTGCCCTAAAGCCCAATGTTTACAGCTAAATAGCTACATATCATACTTTACAGACCGAATTTGGATGTTTGTATTACTTTGTGCTTTTTTTTTTGTTTGTTTTTCGTGGCTACAGTCCACGTTTATCTGTTAAGTAAATAAACCCCTGCTCTTTGCTTTGTTTCTTATGGAACTTTAAACTAGAGAACACATATTCATGATTTTCCCCAGGAAGCCCAATTTATAAAAGGTGACTGCAACCAGCAATGTGAAGAACAACAGAATATAATATTAAAAAAATCAAATCAACTTCTGAGATAACATTTTTTTTATAAAAGTTGTGCAATTGCCAAACTGTAATTTCGCTTTGTGTTATTAGTGGCCTTTTCAAAGTCCACTAATGCTACAATGCTTTACTTGCATGGATACGTCATGCAGAGTCAGGAGCAAACTTTACTTCAGCACCTGTTGCACAAAGATTACCAATAGGGTGTGGCTAAAAGCAAAAGAAGTACAGACAATCCTGTTCTATCAAGGGATTCATTGACTCGTAGGTGCTCAACAGCAATGCATATATTAACCCTTACCAACCAATAACACTTTTTTTGATGTGATGGATCAATGTTAAATGCTGTTTGGTTGCAATGAGTTTCTGCACTTCTTCACTTTTCCCCATGCTAATTTTTAATTATATAACACTAATTATTTTATTTATATAAAACATTAAAACATGTTCATTAAAACATGCCAGATGAGTTTATTATTATTATTTATGAGTTCATTTGGTTTAATTTACACTTTAAAAGCAGTGCACTGGGTTCCAACTTCTTCTATAGAGTAAAAACAACTTCCACTTTGTAAAATAGAGACAAAAAGGTGGGTGGGGGCACTTTCCATTCATTGGTAACAGAGTTTTCTGTTGTTGACAATGTAAAACTGCAATTAAAAATTCTTGTTGGCTTAGGGAGCTCCAGTTTCCATGGATGCACTTTTGGTAACCGGAGTCCCATACAACCTGAAATCTATGTTACAAATCCATTATGGTTCATGTTGTAACATGCAAGGACTTCTTTATAGGGTCTATACAGACTATACAAATCATGTAACTTTCCTCACTGTTACAGATACATTTTAAAGGTTGTGGAAATTACATGTAATGTTAGCCTGGGCAGACCCAATACTAGGGGCTGGTGGACTGGGTGGGGGCACAGGGCACTAAGCCACAGGGGAAGCTGCATAACCACCTCAGGTGCCCACGTGATCTGTGGGAATGAAACAAACATACAGCAGTGTTCATCTGCCTGTGTGATCACAAACCTACTGTACAAACCTGTCTGCTCTCATCTTACTCCTGTCCCTGTTGTCACACACCTGCTCACGTGACCAATCGCACAGCTGACTCTCCAGGTATACATTCTGCTTGGGAAGCTGGAGTGGGCAGGAGCTGGAGGTGCTTCCTGAACATTCACCTGGATTAGAAACTGCCAGGAACCTGAGCGCAGTTCCCTTCAGAAAACATGCAATCCCTGCTATGCATGTATAACTTGAATCAGTCTGCTTCTCTTACATATCCACCACTGACACCACCCACAGTATCTGGTTTGATGTCCCTGTCTTATACTGGGTATTAAATTTACCATATATTTTCTTCAGCACTGGAAAAATCTTTCCAAAAGCATTAAAGAAACCTGGTTAACATAACATTTTCTATAAATATGCTCTGTGGTTAACAATGCTGCCTTGCAGCACTGAGGTTCTGGGTTCAGTTCTACCCTGGACTTCATCTGCATGGAATTTGTATGTTCTCCCCACACCTGCGTGGGTTTCTTCCCACAATCCAAAAACATACATCTGTGTCTGTCTATGTGTGTGTGACTGAATAGGGAAACTAGATTGTA
>JAKJJM010160909.1:0-12244 GCA_021901965.1 Pipa carvalhoi
GCTAATTATGCAAGCGCAGTAGCAGTTTTTCATTAGAAAGCTGCTACTGTGCTTGCTTTGCTTGTCAGCAAGGTTCAGTACTGGGGCCTCCCCCCCCCCCCCTTAAAAATCACCCCTGGTCATAATGAGCCTTTTTTTTTCTCCTTTAACCCTTCTGCAGTGCTTTTTGGCGTCAGACGTTTTGTGAATAACCTTTTTTTTTCAGCACGACCGTGCCCAAATTAAGGTGTAATAAAAATGGTTTGCCACTTTTGGTGTGAAAGAACTTGATTGGCCTACACAGGCCCTGACCTTGACCTCAAGACCTTTAGGATGAATCAGAACACTACTTGAACAACAAGGCCCTTGTATGTTGCATTATCAGTTATGAACTCTTTATTTATACCTATGGGTTTGGAACCAGATGTTCAGCAAGGACTTATGGAAGTTATAATTGGGGTCCACATACTTGTACCAAGTAGTATAGGTGACACTGCATTTTAGCCAGTTTCCAATAAAAAAAACAAAGGCAATAGAGACTGTGTCATGCTCAGCAGGATAGTCTGATAGCAAGTACAATGAAATTAAGGTATTATAAGCAAGTTTACACCACTTGCATTTTCTGATGACTTGTAATTTAGCACCATGAATCAGGGTGGAATATACTGCAGAGAGTGTGGGTCTCAGCCCTGGATGTTAACCTCTACTCCTGCAACCCCCATTATGATCTGATAATGATGCTATTTGCAGTAGCAGTGAGATTTAGGGCATGGTAGCAGTGAAATATCGGGCAAATTACCAGAGGAGGTTACATTTCCCATTTGCTAGCACATACAACCCCACATGGCAGTGCACACTTCCCATTACTATAAAAACTTAGTCTGATGACATTCTCCTTTTTGTAACTTTGAGGAAATGGTACCCATCTATGTTAAAAAGCTAGGAACATATATCACAGAAGGATGAGAGTGTTTTAGAGTACACTTCAATGCTGATAACCAAGACTAAAGGGATGTGTAAGATAAAGTAGACAAGTCATAAAGAACTGTACCGTGGACCCAGTCTGCAATTACCTCTTCTCAGTTAGTAATATAATTTATAAGACTGAAAAAAGACACAAGTCCATCCAGTTCAGCCTATTTTCCTGCAATGATGATCCAGAGGAAGGCAAAAAACCCACATGGCAAGAGCCAATTATCCTCATATTAGAAGAAAATTCCTTCCTGACTCCAAATATGATAATAATTCTCTGGATCAAGATCCTACCTCCAGTTATCTGGAACCCATAACTTGTAATGTTCTTACACTGAAGGAAAGCACCCAAACCCTGTTTGAACCCTTTAATGGAATCAACCATGACAACTTCTTCAGGCAGAGTGTTTCATAACCTCACTGGTCTTGCAGTAAAAAAGCCCCTTCTATACTGGTGTAGAATTTTTTCCCCTCTATAAGTAGAGGATGCCCCCTTGTTATACTTACAGTTCTTGGCATTCAGTAGATTGTGGGAAAGATCTCTGTACTGACCCCTGATATATTTCTACATGGTTATTAGGTCACTTCTTAATCTTTTTTTTTTTCTAGACTGTGCATCTATGCCCATTTTGATGCACCCCATGATCCTATTTGCTTTGGCAGCTGGTGCTTGACAGTGGTTGCTACAGTTAAGTTTATTGTCAACTAAAATTACCAAATCCTTTTCCATATTTGTTTTGACCAGTATTTTCCCATTTAGAAAATAATCTTGTCTTACATTTTCCCTTCCCATATACATAACCTTACATTTTTCAGTGTTAAACCTCATTTTTCCATTTTTTCTGCCCAAGTCTGCAATGCATCTAGATCCATTTATAATAAAATACTATTCTCTTTTGTATTACCTACTTTGCACAATTTAGTATTATCGGCAAAAATTTAAATTTTACTATACAATCCCTCAACAAGGTCATTTATAAATATATTGAAGAGAAGAGGGCCCGAAACTGACCTCTGGGCTACACCACTATTAACAGTAACCCAATGTAAGTATTTACAATTAATGACCACCCTTGATTTCCTATCATTGAGCCAGTTACTAACTCACACACATTTTCTACCAGTCCAAGTATTCTCATTTTATATACCAACCATTTATGTGGCAAGGTATCAAATGTTCTGTAAAAATCAAGGTAGTTAACTA
This sequence comes from Pipa carvalhoi, assembly GCA_021901965.1. NCBI lineage: Eukaryota > Metazoa > Chordata > Amphibia > Anura > Pipidae > Pipa > Pipa carvalhoi. The sequence goes on from JAKJJM010160909.1 coordinate 2,156, forward strand.
TAGTCTATTCTCTCCATGACTTTGTGTACACTATTTGTCTGAGGTAAAACAATTTATTGAGCATTTATATTTTTAAGAATAATATTAATAAAGAAGCCTTCATTCTTTCCATAGAACCTCCTGTTTATCGCACCCCTTTATATGGTCAACCATCTTGGTGGGGTGAGGATGATGCGAACAACAAGGCTGAAAAACAGGAAGGAAGGAGACAAGAGGATCACTTTTCAGGTAAACCTGACTTCTAATGGAAAAAAAAATGGTATGTTTTTTTAAAACATGTCTCACTATAGAGTGCTACCATCTATTTACCTACTTGGGAATTACAGGGGTTCATCTTGATGTTCCTTATATACTGAACTTTGTTCATGCTTCAGGATGTTGAAAATACGATAATAGCTCATATATTTATGGACCCACAGCATACATTTATTGTGTATGGGTTTAATATAACCACCAAGTAATTCTTTAGTTGTTTTAGTGAACCATAATAAACTGTATGTAAGGCATGGACTTGTTCTTCATAAGGAGCAATGTCCTTTTTATTTTTTTGACAATCCAACATACTAATTCATTTTGTTTCAGTTTTTTAACAAAATTTGGCACAAATTAAAAACATTTAAATGTGAAATATTTTTCAGAAATTGGTGTTGAGCATGCAGTCCTATCCAGCAAACAGGTAGACCGGGAAGATGATGTTGTTATTCAGTATGCTGGATTTCTAAACACAAAGACTGTATTTCTTCTTTATCTTACATGGCACTAAACACAGCGCCTCAATAAAATTACATTTCAGGCAAACCGTTTACCTCCCATAGCTCTAACATTAATGTTTTATGGTTTAGACACTATGTATGGCCTTGTAAACAGAGCATGGTAACATCAATAGGTCTTCAAGCCTTTTCTAACAAGGAGGGTTTAGGTCCCTAAAAAGACTAAATTCTTCAATTTAATATGCACAAAATACATGTTTGTGCTGTGTGATCCATTCTTGTAGAATGTATGTAGTACAAAGGCTCAAAAAAGCATCTTTTTAATCATTTGGGACGTTAAATTTTTAACTGTTTGAATAAATTAAAACAAATATTGATGTATATGTACTGTAATATTGATATTATATATTAGTTTGATAAATGGACTTGAGTATGATTTTTAAAGTTTGTGAGACTTTATTTGAATGAAGATTTATACAAATAACCCTATATTTCCACTGCGGCCAGTTTACACTACCTGAAATCTGCTAGTAAAATGTTTTTGTGCTTTTGATACTGTCTTGCCAATAAATATTTCCTACCTTTTATACTGTAGAGAGGCCAAAAGAGATGACTCATCATGAAGAAGAAATGAATGGCAATGTAGGCTACCGGGATTCTCAGGATCAGGCAGTTTACTCATTCAGAAGAGAACCAAGTTATTTTGAAATTCCAACTAAAGACTTGCAACAGCCCATAAAGCCCACAGAAAATCAGTGTCATGAAATTCCTACTAAAGACACTGATGCAGTGCCTCCTGTGACACCGCCTGTCATGCAAAGCCATGCCTCTTTTACAATTGAATTTGATGATTGTCAGCCTGGAAAAATAAAGATTAAAGATCATGTAACAAAGTTTTCATTGCGACAGAAAAGGACCGTTGGGAAGGAGTCTAGTCCAACAGAAATGGTGTCTGCAGAAAGTAAAGTGGCTGATTGGCTAGTTCAAAATGACCCAAGTTTAATGAGAAGAACAACACCTGCAGAGGATGTCTACAGTACTAAGAGTGACCTTCCCATCCACAACAGAACTCTTAAAGGTAAGCTAGGGATGATAAACTGTAATGGCAAAAAGGATGATATATTGAGTTGTCCTAAATCGGGTCAGCAACCCGCGGCTCCACGGCCGTCTCTCTACGGCTCCATTCAGGATCACGGGTGTTAGGGGAGGAGCCAATATTGCTCCATGCATGAGCTGATCACTCTGCTGCTCAGCACTCATGAGAGCGCTCCTCCCCCTGTGCGGCTCCAGACTAGTTTTTCCCAGTGGAAGAGAGGACAAAATGGCTGACTCCTGTCCTAAATCTATATTAAAAAAGCACTGTTAACTGTTAAAATTATTTGTACTCTTGATTGGTGAATTTGTCTTATCAGGCTTTTCTAGTGCCCATCTCTCCCTCTTGTAGGCTGTTTTGTATAAAGTCAGATTTATCTAAAATTGTAACTACAAAGTTCAGCTGATTTACCTTAACAAAGCTTCTTATTTTTGCATTTTTGTGTGTATGTATGTGTATCACACTTTAGGAACTTTGCTGTATAATATTATCTTGCCATTATGTGCAGTTAATAAAAAAGTATTTTGTTAACTTTATTTAAGGGAATAGACATGAAGATGGAACTCAGAGTGATTCAGAAGACCCCATGGCTGCTACACCAGAGCAAGAGGTGACCATACCAAATCATACCCAACTTCAGCGGCAAATAAAGCGTGAGCCTGAAGAACTGCTCCATAGTCAGCAAGCATTTGTCATAGAGATTTTTGATGAGGATGCCCCTAGAAAGAAACGATCTCAGTCTTTTACACACAATGCTAAATCTTCCCATAATGATTCAGACTCTGCACTTAAACCAAAAGTTGAAAAGCAAAAAGCCACTTTAAATGTTGAAAAAATTGCTAATGGAACGCCCCCCTCTGCTCCTGCTGCTAAGTCAGTGTCCAACTCTTCATTTCCACAACGATCAAACTCTTTTAGGAGAGAGAAGACCGATACAGGAATATCCTCTGCATCTAATGCAGGAGCGAGGCCACCAGTGAAAAACTTTGGGAGTATTGGAAAAAAATCCAAGCTGGCTCAAGAATTTGCCACAGAGTATTTGCGTGAACAATCTGAGGCAATAAAACATGTAGCAGAGAAACCAATGACCTTGCCTTTGTCTACGGCGGCACCTATGTCTCACCCGGCCTCTCAAATGGAAAATTCTTACCAAGCACAACCAGTAGCACCTGATATCAGACCAGTGAAAGTTAAGAATGAAGAGGATGACACCCTTAGTGATGCTGGGACATACACAATAGAAACAGAGACACAGGATAGAGAAGTCGAAGAAGCTAGAAAAATGATTGACCAGGTAATATTTAGTGCAGCACATAAAAGAGCTGCAATCTTTATAAATTTAAATGCAAAATGAAAAAAAATTAAATGAAGTCCTAACAAATAACAACTCTGGTCCATCCACTTCCGCGAAAGCCAGACAATTAAATAGCAGTTATACTCCCCAGTGTAATATGCCCATACCCACATATACAGTCCAGCATTTTCAGTCGTAGGGGAGTATCACGCCTATATTTGATCCAGCAACTGAGAAGCAGGAGTTTTCCTGTAATTAATGAGATCTTTAGATTGCTTTGCTTTACCCCAAAATACAGTCCAATGATATTCAGAAGCAGGGGACTGTCACTTTATAGGAACGACATGATGCTGTATGTGTCTCTACCACTGAGGAGTTTAAACTCCCTTGACATTCAACAAGATTGTAGAGACATTAGCATGTATTATTGGCTTTTGTGGAACTGCAGCTTTAAGTTGGTGCAATATTAAAGTTGTTCCCATAAAGCGATGCTACCTGTTTCTGAAACCAATCGAACTGTACGTTAGGATAAAGCAGGTTGCATTGAAGATCTCCCTTGTTGACTCAACAATAAGAGTGATTCACCCCTACATTTGAAACCGTTGTGGACTATATATTTGACCATATCACACTAAAGACTTTCCTATTGACTTTAAATAAAATGGATGAACTGTATAACTGACCAAACTGTGTTTTCCAGAAAGTCTGAATCCATAAGCATAATTCCATATATATAGTCTGCATGTTGAAACTGTATGGGCATTTTACATTTCCCCAGTGGATGAAATACTAAATATTATTATACATGTAGGGTGTATGAGCTGTAGCTAAAGGTAGATCTATTGCATTATATTATAACCAATATTATAGGTTTATATAATGCATATTTATTTTAGCTGTTCAAGCACTGTATGTGTATTTGAACCAGATTTTCAAAAAAGAAAAGGCAAACAACATAGATAATAGTTGTAGGGAGCAACCTCAGATCCACGTACTCTGCCAGTCATGTCAAAGAACTAGAACAATCAAAAAAGGAGCAAGGGTTTGTCACCCGAAACATGTAATGGCACTATAACAAATTGTAGCCTTGCTGTACTATTTTGCAGCAGCAACCTTGCTCCTTTTTTGATTGTTCTTGAACCAGATTTTGCCTGTCCTTTTGGATTGTATAGATTTGCTTGCTAAGGAAATATATAGAAGCTGCTCTTTTCCTGGAGGATTGTTCTATACATGCATTATTTAACTGTACAGAGCAGGGGTGTCAAACTCAGGCCCACGGGCCAATTCTGGCCCACAGTGTAATTATATTTGGCCCGAGAGAAAATACCAAATGTCTACACAGAGCATGCACCGCTATTAATATAAATCCCAGAATGCATAGCTGGTGTATTGGCATGTCAAGAAGGATCCACAAATGTTTGTATATTTTGCAATTTAATTCTTATCCAGATTCACACACAGGTGTAGGGATTGATCTAGTAAATCTTCATACTATCCTATATATTCCATTGAAATAAGTAACGTTCAATTCATGTCTTTTCTGTCTTAATATTTGCCTTCTGCTAATCTTCATTTTGAACCAGAAGCTACAACAGAATTTGTTGTTAGTGTTCTTGGTTAAATGGTTTTTATTAAAGAATATATTTGGAAAATGTAGATATGTAGCTTTGTACAGTAGAAAAAAATTCAAATTCTATAAAATACATTAACCCGAGCTGAGAAATTAATATATAGACTGTGTTTATTATAACCAATATATGATGAACATTTAACTCATCAGAATTGCTTTGTATTTAGGTGTTTGGAGTTTTTGATTCTGAGGATTATTCTAGAATTACATCTACAATTTATAGGCCAGTTATTTCACTTGGGAAAGAGGAAACAGTTCCCATTGAGGAGAATCTGCCCCAGAAGACTGTAATGTTATCATCACATAATACCTTAAAACTGAAGAATGGGTCTCCACCTGAAACATCGGTATGTTTAGAGGTGATTTACATAAAAAAAAAATTGTTAGTTACATTTAGCTAAAAATGCAAGATGTCATATCCTCTTCAATTTACAGGCTGGAAGAACATCTGGGTCCAATTCCAAAGGAAGTCAAAAATGGGTCTCATGCTGGGCAAGTCTGGCAGATAGTTATCCTGATGCATCTCCAACATCTCCAATGGAAAATAAGAAGCAGGTCCCTTTACTAGAAGATGGTAAATATATCTTTGTACTTTGTGTAAAACATATCAGAAGGTATGACTTTCTATCTGTGATTACGTTTCCAGGAAACTCTCCAAAATGTTCCCCTTATCATGTAAGGAGATTCATAGAATGTCAGGAAAGACACAAGCTGTAAGCGCGTCTTATGAGCTTACAAGTATGTTGAGAACAAATTCTATATGGCACTATTTAAGGAAACAGAATAACATTCATGTGAACCTACAAAAAATGGAATCTAATGCCTCACCATTAAATGTATATACTAAGAATTATTTACCCTGCAGAGTGAAAAAAAAACACAAAAAAAAACTTCTTATTTTACAGGAAACCTTGTTGGACATACAGACATTCCTAGTGAAGCAGATTCCTCTTTTCCTTCAAGAACAAGACGGATGCTTCCACAGCTGCCACCTGAAAGTATAGCGCCAACAATTCTGGTTTGCCAAGAATCTTTTTCAGAGGTCCCACATAGAAAATCTGTGGAAGAACCTGAAAAAGAAATACCTGTAGAAAATAACAGTCTATTAATTGTACAGGAAGATGTGGATCCAGACAGTCTGAGTGATACAAGCAAGTCTGATGATGGTATTCTTTCAAACAGAAAATCTAGCAAGAGGTCCAACATTCTGGGAAATGGGTGGAATAGGGAAGAGTCCCTTAATCGAGATCCATCTGTTCAAAGAATGCCTTTGCTTTCAAGTGAAAAAAAATCCACATGTTTTTATGTTGGAACTGATGATATGGGAAGTGCAAAACAAGTAAACACTGGATTACCTTCAATAGAGGTACCCAAAGGTCATGAAATCCAAATGAAATCAAACAGTTTACATTTAGCACAAGAACCTCCAAACACGGGAAAGATGGTAAATCAGTTCCTTAGAAAAGAGAATGGATCTGCAAAGGAGCCTGTCTCTTTTGTAAGGCAGGAAAGCTTTACCAAAGAGAAATCTAGTAGCAGTGTTTTACCCAATAAACTACCCCATATATCATCTCATCCATTACTTAAAGATGTAGGTGGCATGAAACAAAACCATGACTACAGTCAGGAGACCCGTCTGATTCTAAAGGAGACAGAGACTGCATTGGCTGCTCTAGAAGCAAAACTCCTTTCTCAATCCCACCTTGAAGAATTAAAAAACGTTTCTTGTTTGGGGGATGACTCTTTATCAGGAGATTCTGATGTAGATACAGCAAGTACAGTGAGTCTTGTTAGTGACAAAAATGTACCAAATCATCCACCAAAAAACAAAGTTACTAACCTTCAGAAGGAAAAGTCTCCCCCTGCATCATCAAAAAAAGATCAGTATAGTCAACCAACTGCTAGAGAGCGACTTTCTGAGAAACGAAGGACAGTTCCTGCCGATGGGGTAACCAGAAGGGAGGTAACGAAGCGAGTTGACCTGAAACGAAGTACTGGAGCACGTGGTTCATTAGACTTCACTGATGAAGAAAAATGTTCTAGTCTACCCTTTATACCAGTTTCGGAAACTGCTTCATCAGACTATGAACATTCTTCTACAAGGCCTTTTTCAAGGCGAAAACCTTTTGGTCAATCATGTAAAGAAGAGTCCAGCAAAGGTTTATTAAATGCTCAGAAAGTTCAACAAGCTCTTACACGTTCTAACAGTTTATCAACTCCTCGGGCCACAAGAGCCTCAAAGCTGAGGCGTGCCCGTTTAGCTGATTCATCTGACAATGAATGTGCTGAGGCAGAAAAATCAAATGTAAGTCCAGGAACTTCTTCTGCTAACTCCTCTTCTGCTAGAAGTTCTACAGAAACAAAAAAGCCATCCCGCCTAGATATTCTTGCCATGCCAAGAAATCGAACAGGTTCTTTTAATGTTCTTAGTGACTCTGAGACCTCTTCACCAAGAGGATTGTTTTCAGGGCGTAGCATAGACCAAAATTATTCAAATCGAAAAGTTGCTATGGCAGAGCCTAAACAACCTACCAAGAAACCAGTAGTTTCAACTCCGAAGCAACCTTTATCCAGAGCCCGTTCTGGAAGTGTCAGGCATTCATCTTCCTCAAGTAAGTTTTACAATTATTATTTACCTGTTAAAACTGATGGTAAAAATGTTTATATTATTCCTTGGGGTAAAAATGCAACAACTTTATTTAGGTGTACAAAATGTAATATATGAAAATCGGCAATTAGGGCAAGAAAATGTTTATTTTATTTTTGTTTTGTTAATACTGAGCTGAAGACAAGCTTGAATTTATTCAAAGACAGATTCAATCATTGTGGATAATAAGACTTTTCACAGGAATTTTGTTGTGGGACTTCACATCAAATAATTTATATTTAAATACTGTATCTCTTTAAATAAAGATACAGTTTTTTTTCCAAAGTTTAGATTTTCTTTAGAAACACTTTAATATTGCTGTGATATGTGATACTGAAGTGATGCTGATTTGGTTGCTATGCTTTGATTGTTTTGGTTTTTTTTTATGTCACAGTTTCCAAATCAATTCACTGATAGCCTGTACGTGCTTTAGTGCTGTCTATGTTCCTTGTCATCTACATCTGATCCTTGTGCAAGAGATAATTCAAAATCGATTCCAATGATAGCATTATCCATTAGGTTTTTCTTAAAAGCCAGACAAGAACTAATTGTGGCAATGAATTCCATAATGAAGTGTCTCTACCTTGACCAGAAACACCAGTAAAAAAGCTGGCATTTAGATTACTATGGTAGCTGTTACTATGCAGTATTTAAAAAAAAAAAAGTTTTTTTTGTTTTTTTCTAGTTAATTTCCTGATTTTATTGCCTAATGTATTTATTCCTGATGCTGGTTGCAGCCATCTGTTATCTTTTGGGCTTTCTGGGGACCTTCATGAATATGTATGTATTGTCTAAAGCAGGGGTCCCCAAATGCCGGACCACTACCATTCCATGGGCCCCTTGGCACAGAGCCACCTGATGGTGACGCGCACACAGGAAGAGCATCACGATCATGGGACCCAGCAGCACGTATTGCAGCGCCCACCCTCTCAGCAGTGTGTCAAATCTTTGCTGGATCGAGGAACTAGAAATCCGGTCCCCGATCCAACAAAGGTTGGGGAACCACTGGTCTAAAGTTCTGTAGAAAGCAATGGACAGAACAAGTATATGTGTATTTAAATGATAAAAATCGGCTGCAACCATCAAATAAAAACAAACACAAAGCGAGGAATAGCGGTCACACCAATACAACTGTTTTTTTCCTTTGTCAGGTGGTACTTATCCTTTAAGTATAAATATTAAGTTATGTTTAGCACATTAGTTATGTCGGTCCCGCAAGCGCAAACCTTTGTTTCTCTTTTTAAACTAGTGATTTACAAGCTTTTTAGGAAAAATTATTTATGTTTACAATAAATGCAAATGCATGTTTGTTATTTCCGCTTTCATTTTTCTTCCATTTTATATTAATGATGTCATAATGAAAGGTATTCCTCAGTATGGTAATAAGGTATGATCACTGTTTTTGTCACTGAGTGGATATTCCATTTTCTAGAATTACCAGTAAAAAAAAAAAATGCTTTTTAGCTTTATGAAAAAAGGGGAGAGCTTTAAGTTTTAAAGAAGTTTTTTGAGCTCAATGTTATATTCAAATGAATTGGTTTTCTACTTTATAGTGGCGTGTTAACAATCTTTCATTCCACAACTTAAAGAATAACAGGTGTTGTTTGTAATATCTTTTCTCACACCATTCTTTTTCAGAACCTAACTTTACTTATTTCTTGTTTCTTTAGTTGAGTTTACTAATACTGGCTACTTTTAACTCACAAATCAAACACACTAATGTATTCACAACACTATGGGGGTCATTTATCAAAGTGAGAATTCAAATGTCGGAGTGAATTCGCATCACTTCGGGTGATTACACCCTGATTCTCTGCTGCTTATTCACTAAACTTCCGATTCCCATAGTGAAGTCGCGAGCGCGACAGTAGCAGTCTATTGTGTAGTGTGCGACCATCATTAGCTGGCGAATTCGCCACATCCCACAGTTTGCTGAATACCCAAATATTGGGAAGTGGCAAATTCACACCTTTATGCGACAATTTGGAATTTGATAAATAACCTCCCCCCCGTGTGTTAAAAGAGTGAAGTTTTTGGTAAATTTTTAATTTTAAAGTTTAGACTAATTAAAAAGCTGGTGGTGTAATACAACAAAAGAAACACAATTGTATATGAGAAAGATTATCATTCAAGGCAACTTAAAGAGTAAGAACCCAGGGAAAATAAGCTGGGCTTAAATGTTCTTTCTTTTTGCTGCTAATAGAGCAATAACGAATTCTTTTAACAGATTTAGCAGCTGAGATTACTAAAATGGCGAAAGGATGCACTAATATATTGTTAATGGTCTAGTACAGTGGTCGGCAAAGTCTTCTGAGGAGAGAACCAAATTGCTCCCTCCTCCCCCGGCGACTCTTTCCTAAAGAGCCGCAAAGGGGGAGGAGCAAACGCACCCGATCCCATGACCTGCCGACGTCTAATCAGGAGCGTCGGAGGTCATGGGGACGGGACTAGCTAGTGCGCCGCGAGCCGCAGAACAGCAGCTGAAGAGCCACATGCGGCTCGAGAGCCATACTTTGCCAACCACTGGTCTAGTAACTTATAGCAACCAATCAGCAGTCAGCATTCACTGGTATATGGAGGTTAGAATTTTGAAAGCCAACCTCTGATGGTGGCAGAGTATTACAATGTATATCACAGTATAAATTGACCATGTTGATAAATTCCCCTATATTTATAGTCTGTGCTGGCCTACCCCCCCCCCCCCCCCCCCCCCCC
>JAKJJM010161093.1:0-10946 GCA_021901965.1 Pipa carvalhoi
CTTTGATATTTTTGGTGATAAGGCACTATTAGTGCCCTGTATCTGCGCTTCCTTTTTTCAGGTTTTTTCATGTACCAGAGAGGTGAAGAGAGACACACCTATTTAGTTTGAGAAGCTGCAATATTGTTAATTACGGACTATTGGACTTATTTTTTATTTATTTATTTATTTACTTGTATATTTTATGTGTTGGATGCATAGATATTGGTGGCACACGGGTTACTCCTTGTGAATTATATATTTTTTAGCGCCCTCCTCACACTTCTTTAGCTTTTGGTTTTTACATAATTTATTTTGAACGCTATATGTTTGTAGTGCTTCTATACTGTGTTCCTGTATTAGCACTGTAAATGCATTTGCATTTATAACCCACATTACATTTTTAATCACTCACATAAGTTTTCTTTTATTTATAGCTAGTTTATTCCTATTATGGTATATACCTCTCGCAATGTGCAAAATTTATAAAGCTCGAGAAATCGATCTTCTCGAACTTTATAAATTTCGCCTAATGAGTAGTCAAGATTTTTTTGAAAATATCCCATTTATTGTCTGTACTCTTACTATTGAGAACATTGTCCCAGTTAATGATAGTAAGGGCATCTCTAAGATGACTGAATTTAACCTTTCTAAAGTTAAAGGTTTTTATGGCCCCATGACAGTAAGTCCCATTAAAGGTCAACTGGAAATCTATGATATTATGGTCACTCTTTCCTAGGTACCTCCCCACCTGCACCTTTGTTATTCTGTCAGGGCTATTAGATAATCTAGTGGTGCCCCTAGTGGATCTAGATGCACCCCCTTCATTCCTCTTGCTGTTTCCTGCACTAGTTGAAAAAGATAATTATCTTTAGCTGTCGTCAAAAACCTGTTTCCTTTATGGGATCAACAGATTTCAGTTTCCCAATTTATATCTGGGTAGTTGAAGTCCCCCATTATTACTACCTCATTGTGTTTTGCTACCTCATTAATTTGTCCTCATAGTAAATCTTCTATGGATTCTATTACATTTGGTGGCTTATAGCAAACACCCATCAGTATTTTATTACTGTTTTCCCTCCATGTAAATTTACTCATAAAGATTACACATTTTCATTGCTCTCATATATATCTTCCCTTAATATGGGCTTTAGGCAAGGCTTAACATAAAGGCAAACTCCTCCCCCTTTATGGTATTTCAGGTTCCTTCTGAAAAATGTGTATCCCTCTAGGTTTAATGCCCAGTCATAGCTATCATTAAGCCATGTTTCCGTTATTCCCACTATATGATAATTTTTGTTAAAGATCAATAAATCTAGTTCAGCCATTTTATTTGTTAGGTTTCTAGAATTTATCATACAGTTTATCAGGTTTTGGTTATTTTTACTTTTAACCCTAACCTTATCAACTATTCTAACTCCTCCCTCCATTCCATCCCCAGTTTCATTAATTAATCCCTGTTCCTTATTTGCACTATCTAGCCCTATACTTGTGTGGCTTCCCTCTCCTCCATCCCTAGTTTAAACACTCCTCCACCCTTCTAGCCATTCTCACCCCAATAAAGCGGCACTCTCCCCATTTAGGTGCAGTCCATCTGTACCGAAGAGTCTGTAGCCCACAGAAAAAAAAAAAAACATCTTTCCTGCACCAGTTCTTGAGCCACTTGCTTATCTCTCCAATCTCCCACTGCCTCTCAGGTGTGGCTTTTGGTACATTCAGTATTTCAGAAAATACCACATTTGAGATCATTTTTCTAAGTTTACAGCCTAATTCCCTGAAATTATTTTTAAGGGCCTTCCACCTATCTCTAACTTTGTCATATGTGCCTATGTGCACTATAACTGCTGAGTCCTCGCCAGCCCCCCTTAATAATCTGTCAACCCAATCCACGATGTGTTGAACTCGAGTCCCAGGAACGAAGATCTGTGACCACGACAATTTTAAAGTCGCGACCGCAACAATATTCCCATAGTAAATTCTAGATTGTGACATTATCAGTCTAGTGCAACCATCTTTAGCTGGTGAATTCACACATTTATGTAATTCAGACTTTAGTCAATAACCATCTCGGACTCTTTAAAATGTGTAATAAATGCTGCTGCTATGGCTATAGATCCAGATACAGCATACACCGGTAGTCTAAAAAGTTAAAAACATTTGTTACTGCTAATCCAAATTAAACAGTATGATGTTTAACTTGGATTACTTGGAGTACCAATAAAGAACTGTTTTTAACTTTTTCTGATTCTGAATTTATTGTTTGAACACATTGCCTCAAGATATTCTGGTTTTCACCAATATTGACCAATCTTTTTAATTCAGTTTTTGTCATTTTTGATGCTTTTCAATTCATTTGTCATGCAGATTCAACTCAAGTTTTGAGATTTACATCCCAAAAGAAATTATAGTTGATGCCAGATCAAGCGTGGCAAGCAGTTTTAAGTAAAATTGAACTGAAAAATTCAATTTTCAATTGCCTCAAAGTGAAACAAATTGGAGGTAGTATAAAAAAATGAATTTGATTATATGGTCAAAATGTACTGAAAAAAAAAGAAAAAATATTGGATCAAAATGATTATTGATGCATTGTAAACCTTATTTAATATACTACCAGGTGAGAATTGCATTTTATAGGGTAGAGGCAATGCAGATATAGTATCTGAACTGTACACGTGCCAGTGAATCAAAGAAAATCACTATATTTAAAATAAAATGTCTATAATTATTCTTAAATAGTGTTAGCTTTCACATTTGTATTTAAATGCTATTGCTTTGTGTTTGTTTTTATCTTTGTTTATTGCAGACATATTTTATAATTGTCATATACAGATACATATTCAGTCCCTTTTTCTCAAAAGAAATTTAGGGCGTCGTTCATTAAAGTGCGAATTTGCCTAGCATAGTGAGTTCACGTCTGTTTGCGTCACTATGATCAGGAAGACGTTAATTCACTTCTCCTTATTCATGAAGCAGCTGATAGACTTGTCAAACAAGTGGATGGCGTCAGAAGCGGTTGCCTGCGTAGTGTAGTCAGTCAGACAATAGTGGGATCCGGAGTAAGGTGAATTACTACAGTGAAGGACAGTGACATTATCCTTACCATATCCCACTAACTGTATATAAGTGATTAATACATCTATTTCTATGTGACCTTGTCCCTAGTTCATGTTGTCATTTAGTCACAATCGCATTGTCACTTTTAAATGAATAGTCGCCTTACGCAAGACTGGAGCCCTGCCATCAACCACACAATTCGCCACACTGATCTGGAGAAGTCAAACAGGTGAATTCGGAGCAATGCACTTAGTTGCATTTGCACCTTCGACACACTCCATAGCATACTGAATAGTTGAATTACTTGTGCACGTGCACTCAAAGTGATGCAAAGAGCTCTGTGAGTCCGTGACTGTTGTACATGTCCGAATTAGTCACAAATTCATCACATGGCAGAGTTTGTGAAATAAGCGGAGTTGGAGAAGTCGCAAAAGGATGCAAATTCAAGCATTTACAAGATTGTTTGCACTTTGATGAATGACTCCCTTAGACTTAAATTTACGATTAGCACATACAAGTACAAACACATAATTAAATGTAATTACAAAATAAATGTTTTTTCAGGCATATTTTCACCTTTCTGTGGTAACTCAGTAGAGGGAGCTGTATGGTAACTTAGTTTTTTCTAATATAGTGAAGTGCATAATTGAGACTTCATTATACATTACAATATGTATAAGCCCATCGTACATATTTTCCATATCTTTCCTTTGCTGATTGCAGTTATATTTCTGCCCCACCAATCCAAGCCAAGTTTTTAATGACATCAAATCATGCCTAAACATAACACGCCACTCATCCAATCCATTTTTTGAAAATGATTACATTTTTCTAGCGAGGATATTTATTGATGAATTAATGATGTACAATGTTTTTTGTTCCATTAATTTTCTTTATTTAGCAACTTTATACAATTTCATTATTATTTTTCCATTTTCTCTTTTTCTCTGCAGGTTTTCCATACTGAAACATTTATCACAGATTTTTTCAATATTTGATGTATTTCCTTACTGTCTTACAGTGTTTATCTACATCAAAATGAAAATGAATTCCTAAGCTGGTGTTAACTATTATTTCCTGTTGTTTTTCACTTTGTTATTCATTTTTAGAATGAACAAAAAGTGAAATAATAAATAAATGAAAAAAAAAGACCAATTCCATTATCTATAATATACTAAATTTATTTGCAAGGTGTCACCCCCTTTAAAATGTCAAAAATGTAATCAAAATAATCAAAATCTATAAAACTTTTCCCAGTTTTAAATATGGAAATATATGGAATATGATGGAACAAGAAAAAGTAAGTTAAAACAAGTTGAAAAACAAGGTTAAACTGCGATTTCACCCCATAATAAATATACCCATTGGACTGAGGGGGTTATTCTCTAAAGTCCAATTTGTGGTGTAAAGGTGTGAATTTGCCAGCTAAAGACAGTCGCAATAGACTTCTACTGTCACAGTCGCATTTTTATAATGAGAATATTGTCACAGTCGCAACTTTACAAAGAAAATGTCAAAGTCAGAGATTTAAAAATTGTCGCAGTCGCGACTTTATAATGGGAGAATTGTCACAGTTGCGGATTTACTATGAGAATCCACTGTTTGAGAATTCAACAGTCGAATTCTCACTTTAGAGAATAACCCCCTATATGAGAATTTTAGCAGGACATGCATTTTGTTGGTCCATTATACAATGACAGTACACAATAAGAGAGAGGTTAAAAAAGACACAGGTCCATCAAGTTCAACCTATATTAATAAAAAAGAAAGTAAAAAACTTTTTGTTTACCCTTGTTGGTCCAGAGGAAGGTGAAAACCCAAGAAGACTTGAGCAGACTTTGCTTTAACATGGGAAATATCTCCTGACATTTAGTGACAATCAGACTGAATTAACAAGCTACTAAATATTATTGTTGATTTATTTAACTGCTATTGTTATGTTCTTTTAAATAACTTTCCAGACCTTTTTGAAAGCATTTAAGAAATTTATTTAGAACAAGTTCCCATGGAAGAGTTATTTTTTACACCCCTCAAAGTAAAGAATTATTTTCAAAACTATACATTATACCTTTTTTAAAGCTTCATAAGGTGCCCATATGTTTTCTGTCTTGCTCTAAAAGTTACCAGCATATCACAATATTACATATAGTTTTCTCAAGGTTAAATAGGTTTTATTTGACCTTTTCCATCTCCAACACATTTCTTTTGTTCAAGGGTCCCGTGGTAACTTGCCAGCTTCCTCCATGGGCTTTGCTTCATTGCATGGTTTTGTATGATCTGCTAATATAGAAACTGTATTTTTTATTCCAAGCTTCATTTATAAATATGTTAAACAATAACAGTCCTAAACCAGAGTCCTGGGGTATATTACTTATAAAATGGAGCCATTCAAGGTAACAATTATTGTCTACAACACTCTGGAGTGTTCAATTAATTTGCAAACTGCACTTTCACATTCAGTGGACCTTAGTTTACAAAATATTCATATGCATGGAAATGTGTCAAACGCTTTAGCAAATTTCAAGTGTATTATATGCCTTTTTCCTGTCCTCGTTGACAAATAACTTTTAATTTTCAAGAGGACATACATGGCCAGACCTTGTATTTTTGCCATCTTTGTATTTAAAAAAAAATTGATTTGATTTGGATTTGTCTTTATTTTTTAGGAATGTGCCTATTATTTATTTTTGCCTGTCTGATTTTATTTTTACATTTTTTATTATATTGGTTAAAAATATCAAATAAAGATAACCCTAAGGGAACGCTTTTACAAGTTTCCTTTCGTTAATTCCTCCACAGTTGTCCAGGAACCTTGTTTATAAGTATTCAAAGAGTTTGTTTACTACATTAATGTAAATGTATATTTTTCCGGTATATAACTTATTCTTATATAAACTTTAATAAGGAGCTGGTTTCTCTTTTCTGTGTATGTGTTTATCATACTATTGTTCCAAAGATTAAACAATAGAATTGCTTCTTGAAATCAATGATACTAATAGCCGAGGAGCAGAAGTGTCAGAAACTTCTCTTCTTACTTTAGTCCATTAAGTTGCTTAACTAACTGGAAAAATAAAACACATCTCAATAAATCTCATTAAAATATGTCTCAGTTATTTCATAAAATGCACTGTGCTAAAATCTATAGTTAGCATTAGCTTAGGTAACTAAGATTTAAAGTATATTGTTGTCATTAACTTAGCTTGTAGGTATTAAACTTTACATCACAGAATGGTAAAATTTTCTGTAGTGGATGTAGGACCATTCAGCATTAATTTCAGAGAGAAAACGGAGGATTACATAAACAACTGTTTCTTATATGATGGCTTCTAGAGATCTATGGATGCACACTGATGACTGTTTCTAGCAGATCACATATGTCAGCTTTGCAAAAGTACACTATTATTTATTGACAAAGCACTCGTGCAAATGGTCCCTGTATTTATATTAATACCTTGAATTACTTTTAAGGGCATGTTTATTAAAAAGCTTTCACTTGAGAAAGGGCCCTGTGAGGCTTGAAATATATTGTATGAGCAATAAATTGTTTGCAAGAAGCTATTTGCTCCGGTCTCAGTGTGTTCTACTAATGTTTGATTGTATCCTGATGGTGGTGTTAGAGACTGTTGAACTTTGCTATTGACAGTGTGCTGACTCCCACTCACTGCTACACTTCTGTAGCATTTAAAAAGCATTTTACTTTGGAAAATTTCACTTTTTGACCATTTCACCTGCAGTATTTATTTACATTTTTCTCCAGCAACTTTGTAATTACACATATTTTTTCATAATGTGACTTGAAACTGTAAATCTTAAGTCCAAAATACTATCAATTTTTCCCATGGAAAACAGCTGTAGGGTTGGGGTTTGCTGCACAAAACTCAAACACTTACCTATGCCATTGCTGTCTGCTACACCATTCCATATTTATATTGTTTAACACAGTGGAGCCCCTGGAACACTAATATAAAAAAAAAACTTCTTTTGGCAGCAGTGAGTAAAGAGCATGGATAAAGAAAGGACCACAGATTCCCCATCCAGTGTAATAGAATGAAGGAGTGGCCTTAGGATCCAGATTATGATAAGAAGGTCCCCAGTTAAAGAAGCCACATACACCCTCTATTTAAAGGGAAAAAACTCTATATATAAAGTAGACACCTCCCGCTATTGGAGATACTGCCTCTATCCCAAAGAACAAACAGCCCAGAAGTTAATGATAGAGGGGCAGAGACAGGAAGCTACGAAGCCTGGAATCACCTATGCAGATTGCTGAAGATCCCAGCAACTCCTGATGTTCACCAATGCCCTTTTGGGACCCCAGACTTTCTGTTGTAGGAGCAGTTGAGATACAATACCCACAGTAGCAATGGTGATTCACAGGGAGGGTAATGGAACAGGACAGATAGGAAAAAATACATACTGGACAGGATATACAAGCTAGAACAGTACAAGAAGTAAACACAAACAGGATATGAATAGAGAAGTCAAGAGCAAACAGGGAACAGGGAGGGAAGGGAAGGTAAAACTAAGCAAAGACATAAATAGAAGCTGACAAACAAGAGACACAAACAAAGGAAAACAGGAGTCAAGGTGTCAAATTCAAAAATACAGATGAAAGAAAGTCAAGGAAAGATCTAGGGCAAAGCAGGCAGCAAGATTCAAAGTCCCTTACAGGCAAGGTTGGTACACAGGAATAGGAAAATGCAAGATGGCTTTGACAGGAATACAGAGACCATCTTGGGCAGGGAACAGAGGAAGGGAGGATCCTTTTATAGGCAGGAGATTAACAAACAGGCAGAACCTGTCAGTTCAGCACCAGCCAAGTGGATAGCTTGAACACCACTATATTCTGGATCAAAAATCCAATTGCCTGAATAGCACAGAGAACAAAGTAGCCTAAACTGGAGCAGCAGGCTGCTAGTTTGAATCTAAGCAGATACATAACAGCTAATTTTTTAGGGATCATTGTTAATGTTGGCATGACACATGAACACACATACCTCTTTGAATTTTGGATGCCAATTGCAACAAATGAAGTTTTGTCATTAGTTTATTTTGAACAAAGTAATTTAAAGAACTTGTCCACATTTTCTGTTTGATTTAGACAGCAGTATTCCTACATAGTTTACAAGTTTATTCAAATTTTTGTTTTGACATTTTTAAATTTGGTTTAGTTCTGCTTCATCTTTTTGGTTTGTTTTGTTATATCAGTGCCCCTCAGCAACTAAAAATCAATTAATATAGGCTTCTTTTTTTATTTAATATTATTTTTAATTACTTGGCTTTCTACTCAGATTATGAGTAGATTATGTTCCTCCAGTTTATACTTAACTCAGTAAATGATTGTTGGGTAATGGACTCCTAGCAGCCAGAACACAATGTAAACAAGAACAAAAACTTATGAGCAAAAATGTAAATGATTCAAAAACTGAAAGAAAATGGGTTATGATCAAAGCTTTTTTTTATTGTGTGCATGTGTGTGTAAGTGTGCTGTAGTCTATTCCTTTGCTTCATCCTGTATTGAAAATTTTCTGGATTTGTTGGAGGAGCTCTGCAGTCCCTAATAGAATTTGTTGCTGCTTTTTTATGCCAAAATAGTTTTTGATTATTGAACTTTGCAGACGTACTTTAAGTGCAGATATTCTTAATTGGTAGCTGCATGAACATATGTAATACCCACAGCAATTAATTCCACCCTTTTAGCAACAAACTGGCACCCACTATTAACATTACATGAAATTCCAGTGGGACAATTTACGAGGATGAAGAATAACTGTTTAACAGATGAACTGTTCTTGGAACAGGCTGCAGATTTAAAGAATAGGCTTTGATTAAGAGGAGACAAAAAGGAAGTAATAAAACAGAGCTTTTTAATATTGACTATTCTAGAGATGAAAAGGTTGTGATAGAGATTAATAAGAATGGTCTATGCAATGATGATGATGATTATCGTTATTATCAGTATTATTATGTTATATATAAAATTTTCTGTCAATTATAATATTTGACAGTTTCAAAAAATATACAGTATTTCTCAGATATTTCTTAAAAACTGTACTGTAGTTTGTATCTAAATAACTCTAACTGTAAATCTTAGTTTAATTTTATTTTCTCTGCTATTTATGTGATATGTGCATGATATAATATGACAGGTTTTCAACTATTTTCTGTTATCTATTCTAGTAATCATATGTTTATAATTTGTAACATTAGCAAAATAGCCACATATGTGATTATGGCAGAGACACAGTCATTTAATTATTGTGAGCTCTTTAAAAACCTTTCTCTGGGATAAACTTCTTAAAGGAGAAGTTCCACAAAACTTAACCAAATAAAAAAATGTTATGCATAGATAAATATGTTTGTTATTGATATGTACTAAAAAGTAACATAAAAATGTTGTTCCTCTGTATGATCCCCCAATGGCAAAGCACCATTCCCTGGCTAGACTGCTACCATGAAGTAGCCTGTAGTCATCTCACATAATTTAACAACTCAAGACTATACGAATCAAGATCACATTGCATCAGGAGAGAGCCATAACCTCTAGCTAATGAGTCAATCCTAATTGATTCTTTCTTGTTCATAAGAATTAACATGTTCATGTAAAATGTCATGACACTGCAAAACAAGTAAATATTGGCCTTCAAAAGACAGATATTTGTATTCTGGTTGCTATGATTTAGGTTCAGAGAGGTGTTATTTTGTAGGAGGGAGAACTTGCCAATCTTCAGCATTTTAAGTTACCAAAGTACATTCTTGCAACAGATGAGGGATTGAAGAGCAAAGGATATATTTTAATTGTTCTATTCTCTGGTAAGGCCTCAGCTTGAGTATGCAGTTCAGTTCTGGGTGCCATTAAACAAATGGAAAGCACCAGAGCTGAAAATAGTTCAATGAAGAGTAGTCAAAACGTTAAAATCAATGGAAGAGGAGAAAATTAAAATACTAAGCCTATTCAACCTCAAAAAAAAAGGTGATTAGAGGGTGATATGATCACCTTGCATAAATATATAATTTGTCTTTTCAAGAAATATTGTGATTAGCTGTACACTTACAAAACAACATAAAAGCCATGTGGGCATTCTCTGAGGTTTAAAAAATGGTTTAATCAGCTGAAAAAGTGGTTTGTTACTGTTAAGTGCTGTAAAATGTTGAAATAGTCTTCCACAGGTATTAGCAAAATATCTGGAGTGCTTTAAACATGGTTTGGATAGTTATTTAAATGAACATCATATTAGCAATCATTTCAATCAATAAGAATATTTAAAAAACGTTGAGAGATGAACACTTGTGCTGTGGATGTGGTCAGTAACAAAGACAATAACAACCACAATCTTGTTAGTTCAGATTCCCCTGGTCAGCTGCCTACTCTCTAATCCACAAGTCTTGTATTCGCATAAAGCACTGAAAAGTCGGAGAGTCACGCTTAACCCTTTGGGGGACAAAATAGGAAGAAACCCTAGTGCAGGTATCACTGCCACCAAAAGAACTCTGAAATAATTGTTCTCGCAAAATTCCACAAATAATTAGCAATGGAATACTTTTAAAGTGCAATCCCAACCTTTCTTGACATCTAGTCATCACTTTCTGATTCTCAGTCCATTTATCCCCAGTCTTCTATTTAACAGACCAGCTGTTGGGAATGTAAACTCCCAAAAAGAGAAACATGCAATAGTGTAATATGTCAAATAATTTTAATACACAGATTAAAAGTACACTTACATGTATTCAGTTTAAATAAGCTCCTCAAAGATAAATGCAACCATGTATAAATAACCATGTATAAATATATTAGAGGTCAGTACAGATACCTCTACCACAATCTATTTATACCAAGAACTGTAAGTATAACAAGGGGGCATCCTCTACGTTTAGAGGAAAGAAAATTTATACATCAACATAGAAAGGGGTTC